>APFE030426225.1:0-33658 GCA_000404065.3 Pinus taeda | reverse complement strand
AGGCCTATTTATTGTTGAGAAACAATGGAAAACCCTTAACATCCCAAAACCTAACCCTAGAAGATGAAACGCCAAATTGTGGGCCCCGTTTTGGGTAAGTTGGTACATCAACTTCCTGGGGTTGTAACTTTAGCACCCGATCTTCGTTTGACGTGTACAATAGCTTTTTAGAAAGATCTATTAGAGCACTACAACTTTGGGAAGAACAACATCAATCCATGGACCCATGTTGCTCCCAATTTCCCAAAAAAAGTCGTTTAGGGCCTCAAAACGACTCCGGAAGTTCAGGACCCAAAAAACTGCTAAAAATAGTAAATTGTGCTACAATTAAGGAAACTGAAAAACTAAAAGAGACCGTTGTGGGGGTCCAAGTGGGATAGGTGGGTGGCCACCAACATCCACCTAGATCAAGTATAGATGCAGTGTTGGCAGTTGCAGGTTCAGTAGCAGTACATATGCAACATTTACGAAGTAGTTGGTGGGCAGTGATGTCAGAAATCAACAACGTAGAGGGAGATGTTACCGAGAAGAGTGATGCTTCAGTAGGTTGCATTACTAGAGCACATTCCTCGCGAAGAGGGAGTGTTGATTTTTGGTAGCATCGGATGTGCACTAAGCCTTAAAATCTACAAGGAGGCTTGGACACATGTATTCCAGAATACCCATAAATCGTTTTGGGAATTTCCACTTGAAGACAATTTTATTAAAATAATTAATTATTTTTAATGAGTACCTAAGTCTACACTTAGGAAATTAAAATAATTAAAGGGTATTAATCAATCTGGAGGTGAAAATTCTAGAAGAAGACGAGGATCAAAGCCAAAATTATCTAATCCATTGATTAGAATCTATTTTGGGCCATTGGTTCTCAACGAGAAGATTATAAGAGGAGGCTTGATGGGCATTTGGAAAACACATCGAGTGTGAATGAACTTGGTCACTATGCTACGCACTGTCCTCTCAAGAAGAAAGACACGGATGCGAAACATGATCCGCAAGCTACAGCCGCAAAGATCGAGGAAGAGGAGTTTGCCATGATTTCCTAGATACTTCCATGGGACATGTGGGGTGATCTATTACTGTAGTTCAAAAGAACTGCAGATGGGTAGGATCCGTGAGGATTCCACCTCTTGGATCATTACCATACTACAAGAGCCCATATTAGAAGTAGCATGATGAAAAATGATTAGTTGAAACAGAGGAGTGCCAGAGTGACAGTTGCAATGGCTAGAAGTGCCAGAGTCTGAACAACGCAGAGCTAGTATTGGTAACAACGCAGTTGGCGCAAATCAGAGTCAGCAACAACATAATGGCTTTAGTAACATCACAGAGACTAGCAACATTCATAACTCCAACAATAAATTCATCATACTGAACACCTGTTCAGTAATTTTGGATGTTTTTCCATTGCTGAAGCAATAACAACATCAGTTGCAGAAGGTTCCAATGCAGATGCAAAATTGGCAGTGGAAGGGCCAGCAACAACAAAAATGCAACATTTACAAGGGTTGCAGTATAGATGCAGTGTTGGCAGTGGCAGGGTTAGTAGCAGTACAGATGCAACATTTGCGCAGTAGTTGGTGGGCAGTGATGTCAGACATCAGCAACGCAGAGGGATATTTTATAGAGAAGGGTGATGCTTCAGCATGTTGCATTACTAGAGCACATTCCTTGATAAGAGGGAGTGTTGATTACTGGTAGCATCAGATGTGCACTAAGCCTCAAAATTTGTAGGGAGGCTTAGACACATGTATTCCAGAAGACCTAGAAATCGTTTTGGGAAATTCCACCCGGAGACAGTTTTATTAAAATAATTAATTATTTTTAATGAGTGCTTAAATGTAAACATAGGAAATTAAAATAATTAAAGGGTGTTAATCAATATGGGGGTGAAACTTCTAGAAGAAGACAAGGATCAAGCCAAAATGATCTAATCCGTTGATTACAATCTAATCTAGGCCGTTGGTTCTCAACGACAAGATTATAAGAGGAGGCTTGATGAGCATTTGGAAAACACATCGAGTGAGAGAACAAGAGATCAATTTCTGAAGAGAGCAGTGCAACAATTGCCGAGAAGTGATTTAGACGATTTCTTGCAGTGAGGGGCAGGGATAGTTTATGAGGAATTTTTCCTGATCCAGAGAGTACAAGGCAGAGAGGGAAGAAAGACATCCAGAGAGGCTGATGCAGGGCCACACAGAGCTATGTTGTGGAAGTGTAGAGCTTTAGAGGGAGCCCAAAATTATGTTGAGGAACAGTCAGGATCTAGTGCTGGAGTCAAGGTGTGAGACCGGTAGGCTAGAGGGTTGAATTTTCCAGCTAGCAGAGGATTAAAGGAGGTGGAGCGCAGTCCCAACAATAGTGACACAGTGATTGCATGGGTGTGACACAGTACTGCGCAGAGGCTCATCTCTAGCACATATCAATGCTAGATTTTTCAGTGATAGGGTTAGATCATCTCACTGCTTTTGCCCATTTATATTGCTATATAGGATTGCTATTTTGGGCATCCGAATAATTGTATTCAGAAAACTACTGCTCAATAATACAAACCCTTAGCTGTTGCACAGGTTTTCCCACATTGAGTATTTTTCGGGGACATTTGTCCAAAAATAATGGTGTCATGTGTTGTGTATTTCTTTCTTGCTCAGTTTCTTGTTTCCACATTTAATTTAATTGGTGAAGACTGCAACATATTAGTTTCAGTATTTGATGTAGGATGCAATAAATAATCTTTTCAGTGATTTAACAAATAGAAGATACTTAATCAGTTGTTGAAGTAGAAATTTGGGTCTCCAAATTTTCACAAATATGAATATGCAAAATACCAAAACTATGTTAGAAAAATATTATATATGATAGAGAAATGCAAGACATATAATATGTGGAAAAACACAAACACATAAAACCAAAGAGACACAGATATACGTGGTTCACCCAGTTTGGGCTACGTCCACCCCAAATAGCCAGTCCTTCCTTTCTATTATCCAGCAAAATGAAGAGACACAACCTACACCAGATCCGCTGTAATATCCTCTGTTTTCTCTCACAGTCTCACCTCTCTGTTTCTCGCTCTGGGAATACACATATATTCCACAACCTCAATACAATACCCTCATACAAAGAGAGGGGTTGCCCTCTAGGGAAAAAAACCCTAAACTAAACATAAATTCTACCGTCAGATCATCCGCCTAATGAACGACCTAGATTGACTAGAAATTACTATACTTTTACAAGGCATTTTACATCTGTTTTTAGCTTCAGGGGCGCTGCCCCCAAAACCCCCGCTGGGGGATCGCTGGCCCCCGGACCCCCCAGCCAGGGGGGACAAGTCTCCCCCGCACCCCCCCGCATGGAGGGGTGTACAATCTTCCTGGGGTATACATCCGGCTGAAACAAAGACCTTTAAATTAAGATGATAATCATGCTCCACACCCAAAAAACTATTCATTTTTGGCTTTGTGTATGATTGTCTCTTTGCTAAAAGAATGCGAAATTTTATGTGAATCATAAGGAACAAAAGGCTACTCTCATTGAACTACATGAATTGGAGGAATGGTTAGTGCTTGTCATTATGTGTTAGTTGTTGATTTAATTAATTTAGGTTACAAGTAAAAAACTAATCTATGCTCGTGTGAAGCCAAAATTAATGGTAAGTATAGAAGGCATATATAATAAACCATGTGGTTTTACTTTATATACTTATTCAAAATATGTCTAAAAACTATTACTTACTTTTCTCTCTCATTGACCTATCATATTTCAAGTAGTTAGTCGTGGGAGAAACCTTCATTGATGTTTTTAGACATGGCCTAAAGTTCATAAACATGGTGATGAGTTTTCTCTTAACACAATTTCCATTAAACAAAGTTTTCTTTCATTATTTTTTATAACATGATTAGCATTTAAAAATATTATTTTTGGTTACTTGATATAGTTTACTAGGTAATGAAATTAGAGCACTATTAAATCTGCTTTAATTTATGTTGTACAGAACACAAATTCATTTTACTACTAGTAGTTGAAGATATTCTTCTTAATAATCTAGAAAATTATGAAGAGCAAAAATACACTGTTAATCATTACCTTCTACAATTGAAAAATGATCCTAGAGACCCTAAGGTTTCATATCCCTTCTTCAACGTGCTTATTTGCTTTGATCATTTTATTCTCCAACATTGTTTATCAATGTATCTATAATGATAATGAATTGAGTTACATGCTTTGAATTCTCGTCAAGCATAGAGAAACCTTCTAATATTTTGTTTTTAGCCTTCAACTAATTCAAAATAACATGTTTCCATGTGATTAATTGATTTACACTTCATATTGTTTGTGACCATCTACAATCATTATATGTTCAAGCAAAAGGTTATCATTGTCAAGAATCATTGCATATAATATGTCGAGGTTGCCTCTGTTGAGTTTGGTTAGGTTACATTATCAATGAAGCAGACAATAACACATTAACAAAACTTGGAAATTTCCTTCTTGCAACAAATATTTTCATTTTCTATCATATATTAATTTATGTGTTTTATGTTTTGTGTGAGAACACAAATAAAACGAAAAATGAAATAAACAGTGGACATAAAGATTTTAAAATTGAACAATCATTATAAATTATAGATATGTTAAAATATTGTTAGTATTCTCCATATTTGTATGCTTCTATGATGGTGAACAATGCTTATTAAAAACATAAAAATTAAGCAATTTAATAAATTTAGAGTAGAAACAAACATGAATAGATTTCAAGAACCAAAAGACTTGAAAGTTGATAACAAAATAATACATGTTTAACTTGTGAAATAAGTGTCAAAAATGTAAATAACATAAATAATGTAAGAGAAATAAATATAAATACTATGACCAACAACTCTTTCTTTAATTTCTAAAAGATGATCTATAACTTGTATTCAAAGACCTAAAAAATGCTCACTTCTTTTTTGAAAGCTTAGTCCATAATACTTAGTTGTCTCTCAAAAATTTCAAGACTTTACAAGGATTAGTAAACTCCAAACCAAAGGATGAAAACAGTGAAAATCTTAACTTCAAAGGGGACAAGAATACCCCTGGTTGGGCATAAGATCTCTACAAGCCATTTAAGCAAATATATATGAGCAAGTTTGAGATAAAGCAATTGATAGCAACAACGAGAAGTTAGTAAGCCTAAGTGTCACATAATGAGAATTTCACTCATTTAGTGCTTGAACATTTGGAAAGTATTCATGTTGTCACCTAGAACTATTAGACTCTTGAGAATACAATGAATGTATATAAATATTAGAAATTAATCACAAAATTAGCCAGACTTCAACATGTTTTGTGCAGATGTCAACATACTTAAGTGCTAATGAAAAAACAAAAGTAAATATGTTACAAGAAAAACACCATATATTATATGTTTTAAAGAGTTTAAGTAGTATAAAATTGAGAAAAATAAAATAAAATAAATAAAATAATTCTTAAAATTTTCATGGTTAACCACGTAGGATTTAGCAAATATTAAATGTAACTAACAATTTTGTGCGGTTGGAGGCCATAATGGAAGTTGAATTTTATCGACCTATTTAAAAACACAAATCACACCAGTGCTTTTTAAACACATTGGAATTACTACTGCATTTTAAATATACTGAAATCACTATTTCATTTTTTATACATACAACACACCAATAGGTTTAAGCTATTTCAAAATCATTGTACTTATCATATATTTTAAATGCATTATTGAGCATAGGTGCTGAAGAACCATTTAAATGCAACGGTACTTAAAGAGGCTCGAAATGCATCATTGAGTTCAGATGAATGCAATGGATTAATATCATTAATATTTTCTATGTTAAGACATTTTACATTATGAGTATGTTTATATATATATATATATATAATTAAAATCAGAATGGATTATAAAATATATATACATATATATTTATAATAATATTGATAATTTTTATTTGTTTGTTTGATATAATTATTGTATTAAGGTTTTGAATTGTTAAAACAAATATACTAACATATTAGTTTTGAAGGTCAGTTCAATTAGTCGAGTCCTTGTTGTTTAAGTACCTTTGTTATTAAGAGGTTATATGTTCAATTCTCTTGACACTCTTAGGGTCAAGTTCCATGGTGGAGCTGGCAAGGAGTGATCTCTTCGGATCACCGATTTCTGGGGTCCGTGAGCCATAAAAAAAAGAAGAAAAAGATACCTACATATTACACCTTTATCCATTGTAATAATTTAAATCATCCATATATTTAAGTAGTAACTTTACAAAATTAGAAAATACCTAAAGAAGAAGAATAAGTCATTTTATTGT
The DNA here is from genome assembly GCA_000404065.3 of Pinus taeda. NCBI lineage: Eukaryota > Viridiplantae > Streptophyta > Pinopsida > Pinales > Pinaceae > Pinus > Pinus taeda. The sequence continues at coordinate 27,335 of APFE030426225.1, read as the reverse complement.
ATACAAATGAGGGAGCTTTTATTATACAAAATGGGACAACTTAAAGGTCCATAATAATCAAATTGCCAAAAAGTAATTATTCCAATTATTTGTAACGCGTCGTAATACCCACTGGGGTATGTCAACATAAAATGAAATGTCTAATTTTTAAAGATAAACATTCCAAAACATAAAAAATGAAGCATATAATTATATCATCTTTCATCGCTCGAACTACTATTGCACCTCATTTCTTCATTACTTGTAAGGGATATTATAGCTAGGTTGCTTGAAATGTCTTCTTGATTAGCTTGATTTTGTTTTGCCCTTCATATTCCATATATAAATATAGAAATAAAATATAATGAGTAATATCTACATTTATTATATTAATATACATGATTGTATAAATCAAATAACTTGTTAGCCTTCTTAACTTTTAACTCGTCAAAACTATGGTGATTTATAAGTTCTTCTCTTATAATATTCCAATACATAAATAAATTTCTAAAGAAAAACAACTATTTCTTTACACTTCTTGAGGTTCAATAGACCAAATTTGATCCCAGTGGACATTAACCATCATCACCAGTAACAGTAACACTATTGAACATTGAATGAGTTCCTAGTTCTTAGATTCATTGGATTGTTTTTTGTATTACAAGTGAAACGAACGTTTAATAGACATTATTTCCACTATATCAATCATACATTCATTTTTTTTTAAACCCACATAGCATTAACTCCTAATGCCACTCTAGTTGAACTGAGTGTCAATTCATCATCATTTAGATTCTTCATAATTTATTTTGCTTCTTAACAAGCCTTTCTTTTCCCTCATTGTTGATCCCTACACAACATTCAACATATGCAGAACCAAACGTTTAAAACTTGTTAACTAGTATTGCTAAAAATTACATTATTAATAAAAAATAAAAAAATAAACTTCATGTTCATCACCTTTCCATTCCATTCAAAAAAAGTATTGATCCTCTGTCAATGATCTTGTAAAAATATTTAAAAAATACTAAGAGAGCCAAGTATTTTGCTTTATAATATACACCGCACCAATGCATATTTTGTGTACCTTAAGTATCATCAAACACAATCTTTTTATAAAACATGTTTAAGTGGTGTGCCATATAATAAGCAATGCATCAATGTGTATTTTTTTGTATAATGCACGGATATAAACACATAAATGAATATTTTTAAAAATCTTGACAAAGTCCAAGTTTGGTATCCAACACAACAAGGGAATCGAATCCATTCAAATATCCTTTACATCAACTTAACCATTAAAACCCACAAATGCCCAAAAGCCCCTAAAACAAATCTCATTATGAAAACTAAACCCCTACAATTAGGGTTTATAGTAATACAAAATAAATTGAAGATGACTATGAAACCCTTTTATTTTGTTGGTATAAAGAGAATTGAGTTACATAACTTAAATTTATTGTTTGTAGATTTGTATGCAACTATGATAACCCCTTAAAATTTTGTCCTTAGAAAAATTTGTTCACTACAGTCTCTTACTTGGGAAATCTCTGTTTCACAAGACTTCCCTCCAAAATTTGGCAATGGAATGGATTAGGGTTTAACGTTTGTTTTAGACACTTTTAAGTTAAATTCCCTCTCTTTTTTCCTTTCAATTGATTTTTTGATGCATTGATGGAAAAATGAAGAATCTAGTTATATCTAAAACCATTTTTGCCCCTCACATGTCTTATAAATATATGAACATCAATGCACTATCTAACCTTACTTGCACTAATATCAATTTCAATGAAAATAGAAATGTGAACCTCCACAATTGGTATTTTGTGGAAGTTTTTCTTTGTGAGTGTTTTAGTGTAGGTATGTTATTTGGTGCACAAAATACCATAACACACTTTTCCCATGAAAAGAACATGATATTGGTATTCAAAAGATGAATTCAAACATGAATTGATAATATAAGGGGACTTCATAAAAAAGCCTAGTCATTGAGACCATTATGTTGTCTATTTGGTTACTTAGAGTTTCGAACTAAAGAAAACAATCATTTTTTCATCTATACATTCTCCTTTAGGATTGAAAAGTTATAAACGATACCAACCTATTGGAGGTATACAACCATTCTATATAATTTATTTATTTGTTTGTTTGTTTGTTTTTTTTTTTTTTGGGTGTTTTTGTTTTTTTGTTTTTTGTTTTTGTTTTTGTTTTTGTTTTTGTTTTTGTTTTTGTTTTGTTTTTGTTTTTTGTTCTTTGTTTTTGTTTTGATTTGTTTTGTTTTGTTTTGTTTTGTTTTTTGTTTTTTTGTTTTTTTTGTTTGGTTTTGTTTTTTGTTTTTTTTTTTTAAACCTGAATGAGTAGATATATATATAAAATGTGCTCGTTCGTGTGCAAAATCAGGATTTTACAAGGTATTTTCAAGCCTACTAAGGGTTGCTGATACATCAATTATTTCTCTTTCCTTCTATAAGAGTTTTCACTGTGGTTCTCACAAAAAGTTTCTCATTCCAGAGATCCTATCGCTATATATTTGATAGAACTGGAAAATTACATATTTACATTTGAAGTGTGCCATTCAAAAACATTTAGTAAAACTAGAGAGAGTACAGATTAAACATTGGTGTTGGACTGTTCAGATCCAGGCCAGTGGATACTTCTTCATTACTCTTGTTCAGATCCAACCTGGTGGAGTATTCTTCATTACTCTTGGTGCTCTCCTCCATCTTGAGCTTCAACTGCTCAATTTGTTTCCGCATTGCGTCCAGCTCATCTTCCAATTGACGAATTTGTTCCTTCTTCTCCAATTGTTGCTCCTGCATGGCCAGATTCTCTAGTTGTTGTTGATGGATGCAATGTTGCAGCACAACCAGACCTTCTCGTATATCCAAGTGATCCTACACAATTTTTTGCGGGCCTGCCTATTCCTACCTCCGAGTAGAGAATTTCCCGCTCGCATCCCCCCTGTCCTCAGCTCGTGATAACCCCATGAGCCCAACAGAGAGCTATCCTCAATGCTGTGCACACTCATATCTATCTTCAAACTACCTTTGGTTATCTTCTCCAGGATGCCACAAACCCTATTATCGCACACTTCTGACTCTAGGATACCCATGACCCACTGCTCCAAGAACCCATCATCCTCCAAACTGTCCTTCAATTCTAAAGAGTCTCGGAGGTTATCTTCCAGAATACCCTGTCAAGCAGACTAACAACACTCAAACTAACAACCTTCACACTATGAACCGCACTCAAATAGGTAGCCGACTGTATATTAGCACTCGAATAGTCCCCGAGAATCTGTTACAGAACCCCCTCCCAGTCAAGCAGACTAACAACACTCACACCAGCAACCCTCACCCTAGCAGCCACACTTAGACAGGCAACCCCCTGAAGATCAACACTTGAATACTTAGGCACTCCAGTAATTGCCTTGAGATCCTATGATACAACCTAGACCCAACAACTAATACTCAGAGACCTCATCTTTAGCCACCAGGCCTTCACAGAAAAGAACCTTAAACCATAAAAACTAATCATACCGTCATTCCTTAAATAGAAATTGCAACAGTGTGTGATGATGCAGTATAGTGGAGTGGTACTACTGGAGCTATAATCCTGATGAACCTCCATAAATTCCCAAAATCTACCATTATTTCCCAACACTTCTCATGGTCTGTCATTCTCATCCAAACCTTCCTCGAACAAGCGACCATAGCATTTCTAAGCATAAGAATTAATTGTTGCTTTGAATTCCCCATTAACTTGCTATTGCCTGAAATGGTGCACCGACCTTTGCACCATGATCCAGGGTGAGGGGGCTAGATACACACACTTTGTAATCTACAAGGCATAATTGTTGTACTAGAGTGATGAACGTAGACATGTCGCCGACCGAGAGTAGAGGAAGCCCATGCCACGAGGCCTGAGGACAGACCAGGTCCCAGATGGAGTGATGCAACAAGGGACAAGGTGTAGAGGAATGAAGCAAATGAGAGGGGAACATAACAGAGAGGAGGAGAGGAGGGAAAAAATAGGAGAAGGGTAAGGCAAGAAGAGAGGGGGGAGAATGACAGAGGATAGGGAAGGGAGGGTTCAAAAAGAGAGGGACAGTGGGGGGGGGGGGGGAGGAGGGAACTTATAGGGTTAACTTCAATCACATGGATATCCCCAAACTAGAATATGGCAGTCATCTCTTCTTCACAGATTTACATCCACTGCCAATTTACGCTTTGCGTTCTTTTCTCCAACAAGCTTTATCTTGCTCGACTTCTTGCATCTGTTTGCTCACTTATTTGAATGAATGTCTCCATAATGCTGAATGTTTGTCTCCTTCCACACCTTGTCCCCCATCTGACCTTTCCTTTGGTACATTTTTTAGATAATTTTCAATATAATCTCTTAGTGATGCTACCATTATGTCTTGTTTGACTCATAATTAAAATACCTCATCTTAATTCACTTTGCATCCAAAATGTAATTCTTATAAAGAAGCCATGTGGTATTATCATTCATAAAATTAACCACCCATTTTTCAAATCTCTTGTTTAGGGAATTTTGTTGGGTTGTCAAACTCTCCAACCCATGATATTTGAGTATATTTAATTGAATTCACGTTAATTTTTTGTTAGCATCATGGAAACCCTTATTAGTGGTGGGCCTTCAAGTTCCTTTACTATATTTAGGTTTTTTAGAAACAATCCACTTCTCTCGACTTCTAAGGTGTTAGTTATTAGATATCAAAGGATATCAATCCTTGTGAACCAACAAATTTATTTTACTTTTGGTAGGGAGATCCTGTTGTTTTCTTATGTAGTCATCCATGTCTAATACCCTAATCACAACTATAATTGCTTCATATTTATATAAATATTCATAGTTTTATAAATCTCTTTGAAGATACTCAATAAGAGAAGAAACTCTATTTTCCAAACTACTTGAATTAACAACAACTTCCCATGCTTCCAAAATTGTATTGATCTGTCTATTTATGTTCTTAGTGACACATGTTCTAATCCTAGTAAATAACTTAGCAACCTTTTAAACTTTAGAACATGATTTGGGTGTTCCCAGAGGAACTTGGTCTAAGGTGATGATAGACAATGGCTTGACAAACAAAGGTCTAGGATTCAAAGCATCCTCAAACACATTTATCTCCTGTTTTAGTCTTGCATTTTTTAATTATTGTTCTATTATCAAGTGAGCTAGTACATCACCTATGGCATGGTAGAATTTGAGAATTATTCAAGGCTTTTGGTTCTTTCACCTCAATTTTTGAGTTTCATTTCCATACAACTCTATTATTCTTAACATTAACTCTCTTAATTTACAGTTTTTGAGCCGCTTTATTGTACATGCTATGGTGCAATGTCATTGATTCTTCCTCAAAAACAATTTTTTTTGTGCCAACTCCTCTACAATCTGTTGCCTGTAAACCATTTTAGTTTTATCCCAATGAGGAACTTGGTTCACCTTATCAACTTCCATTTGTACCACATTATCTGCTAGCACTTTTTGTTCTAATGCTTATTTTTCTTTTGAAGGTGCAATCGTATGTGTTTTCTATGGCTAAGAATGATGATCCAAGTGGATCTGAGTGTCCACCCACCTCTTTCACTAACTCAATGGTTCTTTATCTTCTTGGAAAATTTTCTATGGTTTTTCAAGTCCAATATTTATGAGGCCATTTTGATGCCCAAAATGATGTTTTTTGGCCCTTCTTGGAGCCACGGATCACCATGGGAAGCCCTGGCCCTAGTAAATAGTTGTATCCTCATATAGTTTCTTCCAATGAGCTATTATGTGCCCCAAAACTAAAATTGTATACAAAATTTGTGCCCTCGGAAGTTGATGTACCAACTAACCACCTTAGGGCCAATAAACCTTTTGGCACCTCATCATCTAGGGTTAGGGTTTTGAAGCTTTATGATTATTTCTTTATGTTAAAAGACCATTTTTTTGGCCTTTTGCAAATTCATGTAGCCACCATCTCTCTCTCTCTCTCGCTCTCTCTAGAGATAGATACCACCATTCTAGCTAGTTTGTGTTCCATAATATCTTGTTATTTGATTTATTAATATAAATTGGGTTTTCGCTATATTACTTGCTCTTTGTTATATTTCTCTCTATTTGTGTTTCATTTCCATTTATGCCTCTCATTTCATTCCTTATACAACCAGGGTCAAACAAGGAGGACCCTAACCATCTCCACCCCCAACACATTCTTCATTACTCTCTTCTTTCTACAATATGCTCATGCTTTTTGTAGGTAGAAGAGGAACTCTTACTAGGAAAATGGCTAGAAATAGCATTAGCTTGTCTATAGATTTACCCCCGTGTCTCTGTTTAGATTGATTGTCCTTCTTTTGTGGCTTAGTTTTCATTGCACATGTGTTTGAGATAGCTTGTGTATTTACATAATCATTGTAAACTTTTTTCTTTTTTAGGAGTAGCCTTGCTAATGGTAAGATCATTATCACTACCTCCTTCTATAATTTATTGTGCCCTTATGAAACAAATATTACAACCAAATGTAGACAAGTAAGTTGTGAAATTTCCTTAGATTAAAACCCTTGTAAGCTTTAGTTTCTTTTAAATGGAAATGATTTAAAAACTCAGATATCTTATCCAAATGAGACAAAAATTTAATAGAACCATAACCAATTAATATTTTCTCTTCTTATCAAAGAAGCAAGCCCAAAACTTATATTATATACAAACTTCAACAATTAAAAATCTATCATAGAGAAAATGGGGAAGGAGAAAAGGTTTTCCTTTAAAACTGAAATATCTTATATGAGTAATTTCTTCTTCATAAACACAGGTTCCTTTTTCATATATAAAATCTAATGCTACCTCTATGACCATTTTGGGCTTTGCTCCAAGAGCATATATTTTAATTCTTTGCCAAACAAATCTTGAATCTAGTAAAAATAAAGTGGAGCCTTATGTCTCCACAACATGGGGTACTAGAATCAAAATGGTTTTCATTAGTATTAACTTTTCTCCTCAAGGGCAAACCTTCAAATGCATTACAATATAGCTCGGGAAAAACCATATACAAGGTCATGAAAAACCTCTTTATTTTCATGAAATCAGAAAATCGATAAGGAATTCCATTCAAGATTATCGATGTTCAATCAAAGATCACTTTCACCCAAAGGGATAAATGTTGTTATGAAATTTGTGCCTTAAAAATATAAGAAACCAATAATTACAGTGCTTTTCAAGGAGGGAACCTTCTTTTACAATGAATATAATGCCTAAGACTATGTCTCCTTAGTATATATTGATGACAAAGGGTACAATTATAATAAAATGGGAGCATAAAAGGTTCTAGCCTATATAACAATAGAAATGTAATCACTCTTTATCTAGGCTTAATAACGGGTTTTAGGGTTAACATGGGGCTTAAATAGAGCTTAACATGCCCCTCCACTTCAAGCAATTGTTGTCCTCAACAATGAACTAACTGCTAGAGATTCTGCATAAATAAGCCATCTTCCCATGTCACCTCTTCTACTAGTAGGTTCTTTTATTTGATGAGGTACCCCACTATTTTTTGGATGACTTGGTTGTTTAATTCTTGTTTCAAGGGTTATTGTTTCTTCTAGTATGATTTTCCCTTCTTCGCTTATCTTTGATACCATTCCAGGTTACAAATGAATAGCATAGTCATGAGCTTGAGTAGGTGGAAGACCTTTAAGCATGACTCCAAATACCTTTGAATGTTGTTGATAACTTTATGGAGATCCCTTAATGTAGAAAATATTGACATTTGAACATTTAGTGAACACAATTGTGAAATTATGCCTTGGTTCCCGTTTTGAATAGTTCTTTTATTGCATTAGAGCTTATCACTTTAGAGGGTTTCCATTGGATACCTCTAAGCTCAGTTTCCCTCTCTTCTAAGATAAATATTATGAAGAGATCTTTGGAATTAAAGGTGATTGTTCCGAAGGATTATATTGGATCCCTAATACAACATCAAAACCAACTATGTCTATTACAATCATAGGACTATCCAATAAATACTCCTCAATATTGATCTTAATAATATTGCACTTCCTTGAACAATTTACGGTACCTCCATCTGCAATCATCACTTGAAACTTTGGTGCTAAATACACAAAGCAATTGAGAAGTTTTTCTAATTGTAATTGATGAATTTATGGGCACTACCATGATTAATCAACATTATTACCTTTTTCTTTTTGATATATCCTTCTACCTTGAGGGTTTGTGGAGTATTGATGCCAACCAATGCATGATAGGATATTATTGGAATAGTCTCTTCTAGCTCTAGATCTTGTGATGGTTCCAAATATTTATCTTCTTCCTCTTTATATTTTATGTAGAATAATTCCTTCTTACCACATGTATTCCCCTTATCATACTTGTCACAATTGAAGCATACCCCTTTTGCTCTTCTTTCATCCATTTGCTAAGGTGTCAACCTTATGTAATAACAAACAATATTATGTTTGCACTTTAAATGAAAATACACAAATGTATTATAAATAATATATTTTGATAGAATGAATGGTTGAATGTTACAATGAGGAGCCCCGTTATAAATAGTAGGTGAGGTGCCCTTTCATACGAAGATATGTGTCTCTTTGATGAGACATTAATTATTATTTATTTATATGTTTGTTACATTTCCACCCTCTTAAGAGAATCGTTGTACTCAAAGCATAATGAAAATAACTCTCTCTTGTTGTGCACGTCACTTTGACATATATGATTTGTTGGTAGATAAAGGTTTATCCACTTCCATATATTTTTTTTTAATGTTTTATTTTTTTTATTTTTAATATAATTATTTATATTTTATTAATATTATATAAATTGTAGGTTTAACCCATACAGAAATTACATGATACAAATTCTAAAATAGAAAATAAACAATGGCAAGAGCATAAAACATAAAAATAGATATACAAAGAAGATTTCTCCCCTTGTAGAAATTCCCACTGTAGATCAACAGATTATGCAATTATACTAAAGCAAAATACAAGATCTACCTTCTACAACAAACTTTGCGGAAGCTTAATTGAATATGAGCAAGATCAATGAGAACACATATAACTGAGAATGAGAAATCAATCACACATAACACAGAAGAAATAACCTGGGGAAAGCCTCAGCCTAAAACCCCAATCTCTATAATATCATACAAGTGGAAATATGTTCGAGTTACAAAAAGAATCAGCTCTCAAGCTATCATGCTCTCTCTGCAATCAAACAATACTGCTCATAGACAACCAAAGGCTCTCACAACCTTCTCCTCTACCCTCCAAGCCTCCTATTTCCTTGCGTAGTTTTCCTTGGGATCCAGTGCTGCCACCTGTGTGAATTGGCCTCTTCACACACTCACTAACGTCTGATATAATTGCGGAATCTTGAAGGAGATAAGTCCTTCTGCATGGATGAGTTTCCTATATACGAAAAATCCTCCAACTGATAGTACATTGTCCCTTCCTCTGATCTCAACTGGGTCTCTATCTGAACTGACATGCATGAGTTATTTATGAGAGAATATTCAGTTATCTGAAGTGCAACAATTACATGCATGCATGCATTAACTAACTGAACTGACAATTAATTCAACAAACTATTTGAATTAATCTAATTGGACTTGGCTCAGTTATCTGAGCCAATTAATTACAACTCAATATTACAACTCATCCTTATCTCTTTAACTGATGGATAAATTCCTCAATTAATGGAGAAATTGTTGCATGTCCCCACATAGACTTCATGTTTGATTTTCTACAAATAATTAACTCATGGTGAATTAATTAATTATTTTACAAACAACTTCTAAGACCAAATTTGAATTTTACTTCTCTATTTTAGTTCATGGACTAACTAAATAGGAATCTATCCTGAAATGCTATTTATAGCAATGTTATTTTTAGCACTTCCATTTTTCATTCCTTGTTGTTATGTCTAACACTGGTACCCAAACTGCTATTTATAGTAGTGTTATTTTTAGCACTTCTATTTTTAGCATTTCTTGTTGCCATTTTCAACATTCCCTCTCAACAAGAAAGGCATTCAACTTGAACCCGATCGTGAACCTTTGGAATGTTCTGCATGCAACACTTCTCCCAAGCGTTGTTACTCCAGCAACTCTAGAAGCAAAAAATCTCCCAACTGACCTCTTTGTTGGGCTAGAAACATTCTCTGATGCTGAAGCTCCCTCTGTTGCTGACAAGTGCTCCCTCTGTGACCTCTGAGCTGCTGCAACACTCCATGCATCTCGCACCGTTGCACACCTCTCTGTGCCATCTTGCACTGCTGCAACACTCTTGTGCCTCTCGCGTTGTTGCAACCTGCTAGCTCTGCACTGTCTTGGGATTCCTGCACTGTAGCTCTCTCTGCCACTCCATCCACATCTGCCTCTACCCACTCAGTCAGTCCTGCTACTCCTCGTCGAGGCTCCCGTAGCAAGGTCTAATCAAAGAGGTTGGGTACCTCAATGATCCTGCCCCTATTCCAGCCTTCTTGGGACTATCACTCCACATCGCCCCACCTCTGACGTGGAGGTATGGATGCATGTGATCCCTCTGCCCACATGGCTCGAGATTTCCCCCTACTGGAGGTCTCTGCATCAGTGGATGCCTCCACTCGGTCTCCTCTTGGCTTCTTTAGTTGTGGCTGCTCCACAACCTCCTGAAGCTGCTTCACCAATTGTGACTTCTCCACAATTTTCTAAGACTTCTTCTAGCACTGCATGTTGAGAGGTAATGTACTCTCCCTCTTAACCACCAAGTCTCCAATAGTTGCCTTGCTCCTCAAGGCTTTGCATTCATCTTGAACCTCAAGAGCATACAGGTTCTTGACTCATGAACTGACCTGCTTCACCTATCTAGTGGTTATGTGTCGAAGGAAAACCTTTCCCTTACTAAATTCTACATCATAGCCTTTGTCTTCCAGCATTGCGATCGACACCAAATTTTTCCTCATTCCTGGTACATACTTGACATCGGTCAAGGTAATGCGAGCTCCATGCTCCCTCTGAAAAACAACCATGCCTACACCTGAGACACTATACTTTTCATCATTACCCACCACTTTGAGTATCTGGAGATCTTTCTCCTCCAAGGTATTGAACAAACTCTTATCGCCGATCATGTGGAAAGAAACTCCACTATTAAAAAACCAACCACATCCCACCATGGATGAAACCATGTATGCGAAGAGTGTGAAATCCAACTCGAACTGTGAGGCCGATGCCTCACCTTCTGATCCTTCCAAGGATCCCTTCTTGGATTTCTTCAGTGGACAATTTGTAGCAAAATGGCCCACCTCATGACAATGAAAGCATCGCATTTTTGATTTGTCAAACTTCTTCCCACCATGGGAAGAACTGGATTTGGGATGAGAATCCTTCCCTTTCCCTTTCCTCACCTTACTTGCTAAGGCTATATTTTCCTCATCATCTTGCTTCGATGAGGATCCATCTTTGGTGCTTCTTCTTATTTCCTCCTGCATCAGATCCGACCAAAGTCATTCCCAATCTAGCAATTTTTCTCTTCCATTGACCGAGTCTTGGTAGCTATGCCAACTCTTAGGAAGATCGAGAAGTGCAAGACTCACCATGTCATCATCGGCTGTCGTGATCCCTACACCTCCAAGCTCATACCTACAGGTGGTGAGCTTGTTCATATATGTAGAGATCGTGTCACCCTTTTCAAAAGTTACAAAAAGAATCAGCTCTCAAGCTATCCTGCTCTCTCTTCAATCAAACAATATTGCTCATAAACAGTCAAAGGCTCTCACAACCTTCTCCTCTGCCCTCCAAGCCTCCTATTTCCTTGCACAGTTTTCCTTGGGGTGCAATGCTGCCACCTGTGTGAATTTGCCTCTTCACACACTCACTAACCTCTTATCTAATTGTGCAATCCTAAAGGAGATAAGTCCTTCTGCATGGATGAGTTTCCTATATATGAAAAATCCTCCAACTGATAGTACATTGTCCCTTCCTATGATCTCAACTGGGTCTCTATCTGAACTGACATGCATGAGTTATTTATGAGAGAATATTCAATTATCTAAAGTGCAGTAGTTAGATGCATGCATGCATTAACTAACTGAACTCACAATTAATTCAACAAACTATTTGAATTAATCTAACTAAACTTGACTCAGTTAACTGAGCCAACTCATTACAACTCATCCTTATCTCTTTAACTGATGGATAAATTCCTCAATTAATGGAGAAACTGTTGCATGTCCCCACATAGACTTCATGTTTGATTTTATACAACTAATTAACTCATGGTGAATTAATTAATTATTTTACAAACAACTGCTAAGATCAAATTCGAATTTTACTTCTCTATTTTAGTTAAGGCACTAACTAAAATAGGAATCTAACCCGAAATGCTATTTTTAGCACTTCCATTTTTCATTCCTTGTTGCTATGTCCAACACTGGTACTTGAACTGCTATTTATAGTAGTTCTATTTTTAGCACCTCTATTTTTAGCATTTCTTGTTTCCATTTTTAACACTTCTGGATTCCAAAATTGGGACTACCAGATTGATTTTTCATTATATTCCTTTCAATGTTACAATAAATATATATATATACTAAAGCATCCATAAACCTTGTTAGTGTCAGTCTTTCCAGCCTTCCTCCAGTGATCAAATATGCTCTTACAAAGTGATTTTGAAGTGTCAAGGTCAAATTTTGTCATTTCAGTGAGTCTTCAAGCAAAATTTGGTCACTAGGCATTAGGTCTAGGGTTTGCTCTCACTCTTTTCAAAGTTGCCCAAATGCCAATCTATGTCACTATTCAGCTGAGTCTATCATCATTCATAGGGTTTTCATTATCATCTCAGTGTCTAATGAGTCATTTTACACCTTGTTCGTGCTTCAGTTGCGCCTAGATAAGGTCATTTCCCTCTCCTAGGGTTTTGAAGGCAATTTCTCTTGGACGGTCAAATCATCGGCAAAACTTGTTTCCTGATGCTCATACACCTTCCCCTATCCTTAAATTACCTTACCAAATGATTCCCATCACTGAGATTCCCCAAAATTCCTCATTTTTGCACAAACCCTAGTTTCGAACTACAACCTGGCAATTTTCTAGGTTGGGCCTATGTTTTGCCCTTTTGGACCCCTTCCCCTCACTCAATCTCTGATATTCCACTTTCCCCTGCTTCCTAACATCCCTCCCTACTTCCAAAAATTTCCCCAAGAATTTAGAAGCCCCTTATCCCCTTCATTTCACTTCATTTTGACAAAATTCCTTGTTTCACACATCGGGATAAGTTTCACTCAAATGGTGTTTCAGAGTAATAAAAGATGAATTTGAGAAAACTGAGAGAGGTTTTTTTCCACAACATGCCAAAGAAGAAAAACCTCATTCACTTTTTGCACAGGTGTCATGGTTTTAGAGAAATGTCAAAATTACAATTGCCAGATCCAAGGAGGTTGGCCAAGGCACTAAAACGACGGAAAAGGCCCGATCCACGCCAAATTTTGGCCAAAGCCTCTCTGAATGAGCATGGTACTTGATTGGGGACTCCCAGCCCAAATTTCAAGAAATTTGGAGAAAATTTTGTCAATTGTGAATTTTTTGTGCCACACACAGGTTTTTGCCGTGAACGCATAGCGCGCCGCGCGCTACCCTGAAGATGGGCAACTCCTTTTCATGAAAACTCAGCATTTTTGGATTTGTCATGCAAAAATACACTTGCTCAGCAATTGCCAAGAGATTTCATTAAGTTTTGAGCCTCCAGAAGGTCAAAAAACATGCAACAAATGACTTTCTGCCACTTTTTGGACACACAGGAAGCAGTCTTGGGAGATTGCAAATTTGGAGGGGCAAATTGCCACCAAATTGAAAAATTCCACTTGGGCTGGAAATTAGAAATCTAGACCTTTCCAACAAGCCCACGTTTTCCTTATTTGGATTCCTGGAAGTGCCTCAAAAGTTGGCTCAAATGCGCGCTACGCGTTCAGGATTGGGGCGCTACGCATCAACACATTTTCTCAATTTTTCATCTACAGCTGAGGAATTCGCCCAACTTTAACCAGTTTTGACTTGTGATGGGATTTTTCACCCTCTTTGATGTAATTAATGTATTTTCATGTTGACATGACACTTATTTACCTATTCTAGAAGATTCATTCATGAAATAGGCAAAAATTTAATGAATGAATTGGTTTCCTAGCTTATAGAGACAAGTTGTTTTGACTGCCTAGATTTTAGTGCTCAGTTTGGAATTGGTTGAAACAGCTCCTAGGATAGTGAGCTCGAATCCTAGAGGCAAGGAAAGATGTTAGCTTTCCTATATTATGTACTTTCTTAGTCATTTTCATGGTTGGACTCTTGAGGGAGAAAGCTTCTATTGTATTACTCATTGTATCTCTGCATTTTTGGCAAAGGAAGAAATACCAGGGTTTTGCAGTCCTTTTTGGGATTCCTGTGGTTACATGTATTGATGGTGTGTTTCCCTTTGTACTTGTAAGTTTGTTATGCGAATCATCTTCTTACTTTTTCTTCTGCAAATTAGGCAAATGAAGTGTTAAGGTAGAATTCATGGTTACTATGCTCTGCCTTTAAGTTTGCTTAATATCAATGTTTTCAGTTGTTTAAGGAGAATTCAAGGTGATTGCTTGCTCTCCTTAGCTCCTCACCAGTCATTTTCATCCATCCAAATCTTTCAAAGGCATCAATACAGTCTCCTACCTCGCCCCAAAGAACCCCCTGCAAAAATTGTGTCCAATCCCCGTACCCAAAATTGCCTTTCCCCAATTTTCCACCAAAACCCTAAAAATCCCAAATCAAACCTTTTTTATCAGTTTACTAGCCTAAAATCAGTGTTCTTTATTGGTTATCTCTACCCGTTGAAGATCTTTTCCGAGATAGACCAGAGAGAGCCCTCTCCTGCCACATAGGGCTAGCTACGAGGCTAAGTGGTTTGATGTTGCCTTGAAGTTTACCTTTTTCAGCCTGAGGTGAAATTCAAGCGCTAACATATTGGCGACCATACTGGGGAGAAAAAACTTGTTTGTGGATTGATGTGTTTGTTTCATAAGTCTTAGACGGAGTCTGAAGATATGCTAGGTAGCCTTCGAAACGCTTTTGCTTTGCATAAGCGCAAGTATATAAACGCTGCTTCAGACGACCTCCGTGAGCTTGTGAATGTAACACTTCATTTGCATTTCACCCCAGTATATTTGCAAACTCTGAACTTTTGGATGATTAGTTAAGAGTTTTCACAGACTGATTGGTTATTTGTTCCTTGATATCCAAACTGGCTTCCAATTCTGGTCATATATTCAAATCTCATTCATGTCCAACTATTTTTGAGTATCTTGAAGACATTGATTTTGACGAGAGTTTTGAGTTGTCCTTGTTCAAAACCAAATCTGAAAGTGCACTTGATTCTTTAGTTCCCAACCCTGATTTTGTTGCTGCCCTTGAAATTGAGAGACACAACAAATTGGTTGACAATTTCATCCTAAGATCTCTTCAGTCAGATATTCACGCTACCAATCTTGCTGAGTTCATTGAAACTATATCTGTTCATATTGGATCCACTATCATGGCACATGAGCAGACCAATCCTCTTATTTCTGTTTCTCCTATAATCACTTATCCAGAATCTACAGTTGGTTCACCCTCTACATCCCATACCACTTCTCCTCCTCATACTCCTCATACTACAGCTACACCTACTCCACCTACTACTCCTAGACCCAATCTACCTAAAGCAATGGCTGCCCGATTTGTTCCCCTTGCTCTTCCCCAAAATCTGCATGATATGCCAGCCGACTACCAGAGTAAAATCCCTATGTTTGATGGCACTCCTCAAAGTGTCTCTGCTCAGCAACATATAGACAAAATGACGACTTTCTTTGATCTATATGAGATAGATGAAGAGGATGTAACTATGCATTTGTTTGTACAAACATTTGATGGAGAAGTAAGAAAATGGTTCAGAGTATTGACAGCTAGAAGCATACCCACCTTGGAAGCACTTCAGAGTCAGTTTCTAGATCGATGGGAAATCAGAAAGGATCCACTTCAGATCAATGCTGAGTACAAAAATCTCAAGCGCAATCATGGTGAGTCCGTTCAAGATTACATTATCAGATTTAACACAGTTTACAATGCTATTCCAGATGATTTAAGGCCATCTAGAAAATCAGCACTTCTCAAATTCTCGGATGGCTTTAATCCGGAGATGGCTTATTCATTGAGAGATAGAGATCCTCCCACCTTGGAGGATATGCAGAAAATTGCTGTCAGTGTTGAGGCAAACTTGAATGATAAGAGATCAAGGATGAAGGTGGAAAAGCAAGTCACAATCAAAGAGGAAGCTTCTACATCAGATCAGCTCCTCCGTAAGGTTGAAAAGATTGAAAGAGCACTTGAGCATGTTCATCTTGACAAGTCGGAGCCTCAGATTCGCAATCCAAATTTTTGAGGTCCGCAGCAGCCGCAATATAGAATCAAACAGCGTGAAACAAGAGCACAAGAGGCAGCAGTTAAGCAACAAATTAAACCTCCACTTCAGCAAAATTTTGTTAGCCAAGAATCCGAGGATGAAGGTGATACGGTGGGAGAGGAAAATCACTTCTTTACTCCTGATGATCTACCCACTTATATTACAGAAGAGGAAGAGTTGGTGAGAAACTCCATCGTCCCTCAGGATGAGCATTATATCTTGTCAAATGATGCAGCGCTTGAAGAAGAATCGGAAGAATATCAAAGAGGGTACTTGAATGCTTTATCTGCTCAGCAGAGACAATTAAGAAACCAAGTTGTTCCCATAAATCCCATCCAGAAGAGGACAGATACTTCAGCAATGAAAGGTTCAGCCACTCCACAGAAAAAATGGAAAGAGATAAGCGATCCTTCAGCAGGTCAATCATCATCAGCAAGCAAGATAGATCAGCCATCAAGTACACCAAGAGATGAAGTTTAAAAAAGAGAAGTTCCGACCAAAGAAGGTGAGAAGGTTTCAGTTTTTAGTTTGGAGAATGAAATTTCAAAGTTGAAAGTGTCCATTCCTTTGACGGAAATCATGAAGAACAACACTTATCGAGGCCAAATCTCCAAGATGTTGAATTTTAATCCAATGCTAGACACGGTGAATGTAGAAGATGATCAGCCGGAATTGATTTTTGGGCCCGCTTTAAATGGTGAGTCTCCCGAAAGTGATGTTCCTCCATTCTATATCAGTTTGCGATTGCATGAGTATGTTTTACATAATGCTATGTCTGATTCGGGAGCTTCGCATAATTTGATGCCAAAAGCAATCATGGAAAAGCTGGGACTAGACATCACGAGGAAATATCATGATTTGTATTCGTTTGATTCTAGCCCGGTAAAATGTATTTGTTTGATCAAGGACTTGGTAGTGAGCTTAGATCAAATCCCAAGAAAGAATGTTTTGATGGATGTGGTGGTGGCGGATATTCCTCCGCAATTTGAAATGTTGCTTTTGAGATCTTGGGGAGCTAAGCTTAAAGGTACACTTCAGCTCGATTTTTCTTATGCTACAATCCCGGTCTTCGGTCAGATGAGGAAATTATATCAGGAACAAAAGATGAAATACATGATCACTAGTAAGGAAAAGCCAGTTAATCATCCTGTAAATTGTGTACATACAGATTTAGAGTCATTTGTTTTGTTTGCGGATAATTTTAATGAGATAGATAGTCAGTTAGTTCAAGCAGAAGATATACCAGACATTACAGAAAATTTTAGAGAAATTTTGAGAAAGGAAAGTGAAGAAGAATCCGCTGTCATGGAGCCAACAGCTGAAATCAATGGGCAGCAAACAGAAAAATGCAGAGACATCACATTTTCAGCACTTAGAAGACGATGAGGATGGTCTTTGGACCATGGATTTTGATGGCGCTGTGGGCAACGATGGTGCTAGTATAGGTGTGTGGATTCGAAATCCATTTTCTGTCCGAAACAAAGTCCCAAGCAAGGTACGAGTATGTTCTTACAAATTGGCATTCGATTGTTCAAACAATGAGGTGGAATATGAGGCTCTCATTGTTGGCCTAAAAATCCTTGGGAAGCTAAAGGAAAAGAAGATAGCAGTATATGGCGACTCCGAGTTGGTTATAAAGCAAGTGAAAGGTGAGTTCCAGGCCAAGCATCCTCGTATGCGAGCATATCGAAATGCTGTCATAGATATCTTGAAGCTGTTTTCTGAACATACTTTGACATGTGTGCCCCGCATCCAAAAGGGTGTTGCGGATGCATTGGCTAAGGCAGCAAGCATTCTAAAAATCCCCATGAATTCCAGCAATAAGTTTGAGATTTATGTGAAGCATCGTCCTACAGTTCCAGACAATCAAAGATGTTGGCAAGTTTTCCAAGATGATGAAGAAATCAAGGATTTTCTGCAAGTTGAAGGTGAGTTCAAAGACATCTCCATAGATACAGAACCTGAGGAAGTAAATTAGATGGATGTATTGCAACTTAAAGATAATTTCATTCCTAAAGGATTAATTCCTTTGGAGGAGTTGTTCGATCAAGATGATGTGGCCCGCAAACCAACTTTGAGGCCAACGGAAGAAGGTGTTGAAGAAGTGAATGTAGGAACAACTGAAAATCCAAAGATGGTGAAACTATCGAAGGCATTGTCGCCAAAGGTAAAGAAATAATATATCAGATTGTTGTCTTCGTTTTCTAATGTTTTTGCATGGGATTATTCAGATTTGAAAACTTATGACACAAGTATCATTCAGCATACCATTCCCATAAAGCCAAATCAAAAGCCTTTCCGACAAAAGTTGAGAAGAATTAATCCTAAGTTGTTGCCTTTGATTGAGAAAGAAGTTAACAGGTTGTACAAGTTTGGAATTATAGTGCCAATCAGATTTTCCGACTGGATTTCCAACTTGGTGCCCATGAGAAAGAAGACCGGTGAGATTCGTTTTTGTATAGACTTCAGAAATCTGAATAAGGTGTCGCTAAAGGACAATTATCCGCTGCCCAAGATGGATCATATATTGCAGCGGGTAGTTGGGGCATCAAGGATGTCGCTACTTGATGGTTATTTCAGGTACAATCAGATTTTGGTGCATGAGGATGACCGCGACAAGACTGCATTCACTACTCCATGGGGGACATTTCATTATGCCAATATGTCGTTTGGATTGAAAAATGCAGGTGCTACCTTTCAGCGGGCGATGGACATGGCCTTTGCTAATGAGAAGGATGTATTTTTGGTCGTTTATCTTGATGATTTAACTGTGTTTTCTAAATCTGATGAAGAACATTTGTATCATTTAACAATGGTGTTTCAAAAGTGCAGAAAATATGGTATCTCATTGAATCCGAAGAAGAGCCTTTTCGCCATGAGTGAAGGCAAGCTGTTGGGCCACATCATTTCCAAAGATGGCATTCGTATAGATCCTGCACGTGTGGAAGCTCTTCAGCAATTAGAGCAGCCCCGAAACAAGAAGGAGATTTAGTCCTTTAATGGGAAGTTGAATTTTCTGCGTCGCTTTATTCCGAATCTTGCCGAACACCTCAGAGAAATCACTAACATGCTCAAAAAGGATAGCCAACTCAAATGGACCGAAGAGGCGGTAAGTATTTCAATTTGGTAAAGTTAATTTTATCTTCAGCCCCAACTCTAATCAGCCCGGATTATACACAAGATTTTATTTTATTTTCATTTTCTTCTGAGCATACATTGGCAGCTGTGCTGATGCAAAAGAGAGATGGAGTTGAGAAGCCCATTGCTTTTTTCAGTCGTATTATAAGGGACGGAGCGCTGAAGTATAATATCATTGAAAAACAAGCATTGGCGCTAGTAAAATCCTTGAAAGACTTCCGTGTGTACATACTGAATTCCCACATTTTGGCATATGTTCCTAACGCGCTGTTAAAGATGTTTTGGTACAAGCAGAACCGGAAGGAAGGCGGGGTAAGTGGATTGCTGCACTATTAGAATATGATGTGGAAATTAAGCCTACCAAGCTGATTAAGGGTCAAGGTCTCACTAAATTGATGGCTAAAACAAATCTCCATGTCCTAGACATTAATTTGATAGCTGCCCTATCCGATGAAGACGAGGAGAATTCAGCACTACAGGTATCTGACATATTTATTTCTTCTCCTTGGTATGCTGATATTGTATATGTGCTTCAAAATTTGTCTTCACCTCCCGGGATGCCTTGAAACAAAGCTAGGACATTGAAATTAAAGGCTGCCAAATTTTGCATCATCAAATCTGCACTATATTGGAAAGACCCCGGTGGCATATTGCTGAATTATTTGGTCGAGGAGGAAGCTAAGAGAGCTGTAGAGGATTTGCACAAAGGTGACTGCGGGGGCCACTTGTTTTGGAAGACCACGGCAAACAAGATCCTAAGGGCAGGTTTTTATTGGCCTTCATTGTTTTCAGATGTATATAAAGAAGTCAAGAGTTGTCACGAATGTCAAATTTTTCAAGGAAAACAGAAATTACAGCCATTGCCTCTCAAGCCCATTGAAGTCAGCGCACCATTTCAGCAGTGGGGCTTGGATTTCATTGGCGAAATTCATCCAGCATCTTCCGGACAACATCGATGGATATTGACAGCCACCGATTACTTCACGAAATGGATTGAAGCCATTCCCACCCGGCAGGCCACGGACTTGGTAATTATTTCTTTCCTTGAAAATAACATATTGTCACATTTCGGTTGTCCACATAAGTTGATTACAGATAATGCAGCAGCGTTTAAATCAAAGAAGATGGTTCATTTTTGCTACAAATATAATATCAATTTGGGGCATTCGACCGCCTATCATCCGCAAGGAAATGGGCTGGCTGAATCTTCGAATAAATCTTTGGTAAACATCATATAGAAATTGTTGGAAATCAACAAGAAGAGCTGGCACAAAAATTTGGTAAATGCATTATGGGCTGATCGTGTAAGTCAGAAAAGGTCTATTGGTATGTCACCTTTTGAACTAGTTTACGGGACAGATGCAGTGTTTCCTACTTCGCTTAGTATTCCGGTAGAAAAATTGCTTCAAGAAGCTGGTGGTTAAGAGGATCCCATGCAAAGGTGGATTGGTCAAATGATTCATTTACAACAGAAACGAGAGGAGGTTCTTCACAATACTCTCAAGTTGCAAGAGCGCATAAAGAAAATCTATGACAGGAAAGCAAAACCAGATGATTTTCAAATAGATGATGTTGTTTTGAGGTGGGATGCCCGAAATGAAGACAAAGGGAAACATGGAAAGTTTGACAACTTGTGTAAAGGTCCCTACAAAATTGCAGCATACCATGGTCCAAATGCCTTTCTTCTCAAAGAAATGAATGGTGATGATTGTCTCGGAGGGTCGGTCAATGGTCGACTGCTTAAAAGGTACCATGTCTGAGCATTTTCTACTCTAGTCATTATCATTGTAATTACCATTTTACTTTGATTCCACTGCAAGTGTGAACTAATCTTTCATCTTTAGTTTGGGGCCCGCGGTGAAGGCTATAATCCTGAAGATGAAGATTAGTTGGTGTGAGTTAGTCATGTTGTTTGTATCAGCTCATTTTCTGTTTAAAGTTGAAGTCAGTTTAAGTCAAAATTGGTCCAATTTTCAGTCACTTTTCAAGTCAATAAAGTTGTCCCAGTTTGGGTCAAATATGTAAATAATGACTCCATTGCCCAATGATTAAAAGGCATTGGTCTGATCTCCCAGAGGTCTAAGGTTCTTGGCACCTCCAAGGAGCTACCATCCCCATTGGAGCCAATGTTAGAGTCGGTCTAGTAGCCCTCCATCAGCGATCAAAGCTCTTTCCATTTGCATAAGTAGGTGTCTCATCAGTGTCATCTTATTTCATTCCATTAGGCATGCCATAACCTTGATGTAGGAGCTTGTGTCTTTTATTCCCCTCTTGGCACTGCTGGATTAAGTTTGTTTCAGTCAATAAATTCCTTACAAGGTCATTGGTCTTGTCTTGAAATCAAGGTCCTAGGTCTAGGGTTTAGTCCAATTTTGTCTTTTGAGGTCATGTCTTATGAGGTCAATAAATGCCCAGCAGGCCAGAGGGATGTCCATGAAAGAATCACTTCAGATGATTTCATATTGTATAGCTAATTTTGACCTTGAGTTCAAAAACTCTGTTTTTGAAGGCAAGGTCATTTTCTCATTTTTGTAAAAATTTGTAAAAAATTCAAATTCTCCAGAAGTCGGCATGCGGCCTTGGTCTCCTTTGCCAAGACTCCTCAGAAGCTATACCTACAAAATTTTTCAAGAAAAAGCATCATTTCAACCAATTTCATGACAAAAAGAAACCACAAGTCAGTGGCAATTAGTTTTAAAGAGTGTCATTGCATAAACATTATAAAGTGGGTTTGAGGGGAAATAAATTTAAATCAAGCGTATAAAAGCCTCTCTCTCCTCATTTTGTAATTCTTTTGCCTCCAAGACTCCAAGAGCAAGTGTGAAAGGCGATTTAGTGTGAAACTGGGCGAATTTGGTGACTGCACCTGCGCGCTACGCATCAGGGCCTGTGCGCTACGCGCCAGGGCAGTCTCTGCAGTGCAAAATTGGTCGGGTGCTATGCGTTGGGTGCGCGCTACGCTCCAGAGCCCGCGCGCTACGCGTTGGGTGTCCACCTTCAGCAATTTTCCAGTGAGCCACAAATCGATTTCTTCCTCTTCAATTTCTTCAGGTAGGCCTCAAATCATTGAATTTCTTGCTTTGTAAAGATAACATGAGCGTGAAAATGTGTCAAATGCCATCAAGGTGAAATGGAAAATTCATATGTATTGTGTTTAAAAAAAAAAAAATCAAATGCATGTGAGCTATGGTTTTACATTTGCTTCCCAAGGTCGTCCTTTTTCACTCCCTCATTTCCCCACATTCCCATTATCCCCTCCCTTGTCATTTTCACCTAATCTCCCTAGCAAAAAAAAAATCAAAAGCCCTAAAACCCTACCTATCCCTAAAATTCAATAAAATCTCCCTAAACCCTACCTCCTATCAAACCCTGCAAATTATGATGATGTGATGATGTATGTGCCATAATTCCTTCCCTAAATTCCCTTTTTATATATATTTTCCCTAATTCCCCTCAAATTCCCCCTCCCTAACATCTCCCTTGTGTTTTTTGTCCCCTTGGAGCAGCATTCAAACAGTCAAAACAGCAGGTCATTTGAGTAGAAGCAGCAGTACATTTCAGCCATTTTTCTCTTGAAACCATGTCAGAAACTGAAACAGACTATGAGAAAAGTGATGACCGTGAGTCAACACCAGAGGTTGAGGTGCCAAGGAGGCCTCACAGGGGTGGTAAGGGTGGTCAGCATGTGAGACAGGAGCCCACCTCTTTGGCCTACTTGCAAGCTTGTCCACTTGTAGTCACATGTTTCCGTCATCAATCATGCTATGGATATTGCGAGAGAATTTCCCAAATTCAACACCACAGGGAATTAGTCCACTTGTTTGTTTTGCATTTGCACAACGGGCATGTGAATCTTTCAGGGGTGGATTTTACATTGTCACCTGAGATTGTTGCTCAAGCAACAGGGATACCCAATGTTGGAGAAGAGTGGAACAAGCGCCAGCTGTTGGACATATTCCAGTATGAGCCCTACATTAAACTTGTATATATGAGGCACCTAACTGGTGTGTTTCCTTTTAGATTCTTGAGGGATGAGTATGCGCCCTTGATGAGGCTCATCATTCGCTATTTCACCTATGAGGGCAGATTTTCACGTTTGTATTCGTATCATATCCGCTTGTTGATGCATTTCATACAGGTACGGATGATGAACATTCCTTTCTTCATGTGCCGGAATATTGAGAGGATGGTGCCCTTGGTGCAGAGAAAGAGCCCAGCACAGCAACACAAGAGCATCTACCATTATGGTTTGATCAAGATTGTGGTCATGCATCAGTTGGCCCAGCAGGGTATTCCATGGGAGGATTTCATCTCTCGAGATTTCTTCACAGCGCCACCACCCCCTGAGGTTGTTCATGAGGAGGGAGGACCTTCACAGCAGTATGACATCCTTGAGCCCAGACATGCCAGTTCCCCTCCATTGGTCACATATCAGAGAGGCCACAGGGCCTTATTTGCATCAGCTCGGCGAGTATTTTCTCCACACCAGGTGGAAGGGGTCTCGCCTTCTTCATCAGCACCGCGAGTGTTATCTCCACACCAGGTGGAAGGGGCCTCGTTTCCGACAGCAGCACAGGTATCAGAGAGGGGCAAGTAGCCCATGATTGAGGAAGGATTGTCAGGTGATCCAGATATTGACATCATTGATCTTGACACCCATTCTCCTAGCTCGGAGCTTAATGAGATCATCCGAGAGCAAAGGACCGAGAATGAGTCGCTGCATAAGAAATTGCAGATGGAAAAATGGGTGATTAACTATTTAGAGCAGTGCAACAAATAGTTGGAGGATGAGCACGAGCTTTATGAGCAGTGGAAGATTTGTGAAGACTGGGAATTGGCCCGTAGGAGACCCGGTGATTTGACACCCATAGATCGAGAATCCATGCTTGTTCGAGTGAACACTCACTTGGAGAGGTTGTTGGCGAAAGCCAATAGAGACAAAGATATGCTCCTCCACATGAAAAATCATTATTGGGCCCGCATGCACGTGTGCAAGGAAAAAATGAAGGTTCTCAAGAGACGATTGGCCAAGGCACAAAAACGGAAGAAAAGGCCCGATCCACTCCACATCTTGGCTGAGGCTTCCTTGAAGGAGCATGGTGCTAAATGACTTACCTTCTGCACAAATTTCAAAAAAAATTGAGCATTTTTGGTCATTTGTGAATTTTTGGGGCAAAAAACAAGTTTTCTTCCCCAACGCGTAGCGCGCCACACGCAACCCTTTCGTTGGGGAGGTCCATTTCATGAAAACTCAGCATTTTTGGATTTTTCATGAAAAAATACACTTGCTCAGAAATTACCAAGAAATTTCACCAAGTTTTGAGCCTCCAGAAGATCAAAAAACAAGCAAAAAATGACTTTATGCCACCTTTTTGACACACAGGAAGCAGTCTTGGGAGATTGCAATTTTGGAGGGGCAAATGACCACCAAATTCAGAAATTCCACTTGGGTTGGAAAGTAGACATCCAGACCTTTCCAAAAAGCCCACTTTTGCCTCATTTGGACTCCGGGAAGTGCCTCAAAATTTGTTTCAACGGCGCGCTACGCGTTCAGGATTGGGGCGCTACGCATCAGCACATTTTCTCAATTTTTCACCTACAGCCTAGCAAAACGTAGTTTTGACTAGGTTTGACTTTTTGGAGTGGATTTTGATCCTCCTTGATGTAAATGATGTAATTTTATGACACTTTTACACTTATTTATCTCTTCTAGAAGATTCATTCATGAGATAGGCAAAAATTAAATGAATGAATTTGGTTTCCTAGCTTATAGAGGCAAGTTGTTTTGATTGCCTAGATTTTAGTGCTCAGTTTGGAATTGGTTGAAACAGCTCCTTAGATAGTGAGCTCGACCCCTAGAGGCAAGGAAAGATGTTAGCTTGCCTATATTATGTACTTTCCTAGTCATTTTCATGGTTGGACTCTTGAGGGAGAAAGCTTCTATTGTATTACTCATTGTATCTCTGCATTTTTGGCAAAGGAAGAAAGACCAGGGTTTTGCAGTCCTTTTTGGGATTCCTGTGGTTACATGTATTGATGGTGTGTTTCTCTTTGTACTTGTAAGTTTGTTATGTGAATGATCTTCTTACTTTTTCTTCTACAAATTAGGCAAATGAAGTGTTAAGGTAGAATTCATGGTTGCTATGCTCTGCCTTTAAGTTTGCTTAATATCAATGTTTTCAGCTGTTTAAGGAGAATTCAAGGTGATTGCTTGCTCTCCTTAGCTCCTCACCAGTCATTCTCATCCATCCAAATCTTTCAAAGGCATCAATACGGTCTCCTACCTCGCCCCAAAGAAGAACCCCCTGCGAAAACTGTGTCCAATCCCCGCACCCAAAATTGCTTTTCCCCAATTTTCCACCAAAACCCTAAAAATCCCTAAATCAAACCTTTTTATCAGTTTACTAGCCTAAAATCAGTGTTTCCACATTGGTTATCTCGCCCATTGAAGATCTTTGCCGAGATAGACTGGAGAGAGCCCTCTCTTGCCCCATAGGGCTAACTACGAGGCTAAGTGGTTTGATGTTGCCTTGAAGTTTACCTTTTTTAGCCTGAGGTGAAATTTCAAGCGCTAACATATTGGTGACCATACTGGGGAGAAAAAATTGTCTGTTGATTGATGTGTTTGTTTCATAAGTCTTAGACGGAGCCTAAAGATTATGCCAGGTAGCCTTCGAAACACTTTTCCTTTGCATAAGCGCAAGTAGATAAACGCTACTTCAGTCAATCTCCATGAGCTTGTGAATACAGCACTTCGATTGCGTTTTACCCCAGTGTATTGTAAACTCTGAACTTTTGATGATAAGTTGAGAGTTTTCACAGGCTGAAATCATTCACCTGGCGACTCCTTTCATGAAGAATCCAACAACCTATGCTTCATGGTGACTCCACTGCAGAGAGATCAGTAGATTTTAGCTTTTCAAGATGGACCGAATCACAAGAAGATATGCTCCCTTGAGCCGAGATCAAATCCCAGGTTTTCCGAATAAAATTCCGAAGGTAGATTGGTCAAGGAATTTGCCTCCATTTAAAGATGATGGTAGGAAGGACGCTGCTCTACATCTGGTTAGATTTCACATGCATATTCGCAAGTTGAGGGTTGATTTTCCTGAAGATTGCTTGATGAAGATATTCTTGGCCACTCTAGAAGGTAAAGCCCAATCATGGTATGAAAGTTTGCGCCTGCTTGTATTTACTGTTTAAAGGATTTTCATGCTATGTTCATTGAACGATATAAGGACTCTTATCCATCATTAAATTTAGTTCAAGACTGTTGCAAGCATGCTTATAGTTTTATTGAAAGCCTCGAGAAATATTAAAAAGATGATATTTTTTATGGACATTGAGATCATGGAGGCTTTGTACGAAAATCCATTTCACCAGCATAAAGAAAACTTAGAGAATTCCCATCAAGATGATCAGGACATTTTGCAGCAAAATCAAGATTAGCAAGCTGAAGATGGTCATATGGATGAAAATGATGAAAGAGAAGAACTTGTTTCAGATCTTCCCACATAAGAATACCAGATTGCAGAATGTGATAATGTTAGGACAGCTACTTCAGAACTAGATTCAAATTGTAATGACCAAGCATATCTTGTGCTGATACCCATCAAAGAGAGCTCTACTATTGAGATCATAGACAGAGTTTTGGATTCAGATGTTCATGAACAGCAAGGTGAGATCTTTGTGCAAGTAAGTGATGAATCTCCTTTCAACAACTCAGTAATAAATGATAGTATGAGT
>APFE030426222.1:0-43763 GCA_000404065.3 Pinus taeda | reverse complement strand
GTTTGATTCTACACCCAAGCCCCAATTATAATTAGCCTCTATATTTTCTTTGGGGAAGAGAGTAATCCCTCTCGGTCTCACCTCCCCTATCAATTTTATTCATTTAATAATGATTTTTGAAATCCTAGTCATATTCTGTAACATATGGAAAAGTATTTTTGTTAAGTATGGTAACTTATTTAACTAAAAAATACAAATCTTCTCTGCAAGATATGATAACTCGTCTTTCTTTTTCCTATTCCATCTCCTTGAAAGGTGTTTCTATACCTCTAATCACATTTGTGTAATTTATTATGTCGATAGTCATGTCTATTTTGAAATAAAGCTTCTATATTTTTTATTTAATTATCAATAATTATTAGGTGGATGATAGGAATTTAAACTCCATAAAATATTTTCTAATATTCTTAGTATTATACAAAAATAAAATACTCATATTTTTTTCTAAATTAGGTATGCATTTTTTCCCTTTTAATTCAGTAAGGAAAAAAGTGTAATATGGAAAAGTTTCATATGAAATGGTTCATGGTTCTTTTTAACATATGTTAAAGATAAGTCATGGTATTGTAACAAAGTTTATTTAGAAATTAAGAATATCCATGAGAATGGGGTGAATCTTGTATATATGTTTAACTTATATATTAATATTTTTATCATTAAAATTAATTATTATTATTATTATAATAAACAAATTATAATATAATTAATTATTATGATTTTTTAAAATTTAAACAACATGTTATATATGACGAATTATGTGCTTTGATATTTATTATGAGTTAATGTCTATAAACATTTATCAACAAAACATTTAATTTATATCATTGCGTTAGTATATGCATCACTATGTTGTAAATAAACCTATTTTACTATAATCCAAGTTATTTAAAACTCCCAATTTATTTTTTCATTAATATTTCCATTTTTTTTTCTAAAAATTTAAGGCGTGGTCTTTTGTTAACTTCTCAGTATGGGAAATCATTAAGACTATTTTAATCAATACTATTATAACAAGACATTTTCTACATAGGTTTGAAAATATATTCCTCGTTCTGAATATTTTTCTCCATCTCACACTTTTAGCAAAATGAATATTCTAAGAAGCACGGTGCAAACTTCAGTATTGTGAAGTGAAATATTTAATTTTAGAACTTTAAAAAAATTAGAGAATTATATTAAAAATGTGTATATTGTTAGTTGTAGTGATTTGATTGTGTAGTGATTTAATTGTAGCTTTTGGGATCGTTGATTTAGAACTATTTTGTGGTACAAGATAAATTTAAATAGGTGTAATAAATTGTATTGAATTTATTTGTTTGCTTATATTTATATATATATATAAAATTAGTTAATAAATAAATAAATTTTAATTAAATTAATTAATTAATTAATTTATATTATTAAAGATTATTTTTGGGTTGTTGATATTTAATTATGATATATAATAAAGTATTTAAAATTAAAGTTTTTTATTCTTAAATTAATATATATATCCATAATTAGAAATTTTGTTCCATATCTTAAATATATAAGCCTAAATTATATATTAATTCTTTTTATAATTAATTATATGATGAAATAAAATATTTTAATGTTTATTAAAAATTCATAATTATCTGAATTTACTAGTGATTTAACTCAATTCATACGATTAAACTCATTCATTATATTGCATATCTTAATATGCGATGAGTTGCTTATAAATTAAGTTTAGTCTCTATGCCCAACCATATAGCTATAAATATTAAAGATTAAACAAAATTTGGTTATAAGATCTCCCTTTCGATTTTATAATGCATTAATGTATAAAAACCAAATTATATAACTAAAAAATCTATGTAGAAACTGAAATAGTTAATGTTATTAAAACCTAAAAGGTTCCCTAACACGGTAATACCATCAAATTTTTGGTATCATATTTGACTTGTTTTCCTATAGTATACTCACTGATTTGATTTATTTGGAGAGTACGTCTCCTAGGTATGAACATATGTCTACTTTTATGAAATGGTGGTCGCAATTCTCTATTATAACATATTCATATATTTTTGTTGAAGCCTTGTGATCTGATTTATTTGGAGGGTACGTCCCCTAGGATATCAACATACGTCTATTTTTATGAAATGGTGGTCACAAGGGGTAGAAATGGTAGGGAAAGTTCTATCATGGGCTCGGTTTTCTTGTACATAGCTCAAATTTTGAAAGATTATTCGTTAAAACCATTGTTAAATATTTCATGGCTTTTAAAATTAAAATAAGTATTAAAGAAAATATAAAGATATCAATGTGGGATAAATGTTACATTTATGGAATTTCAATATGAAATAATATTTTAGTGTAGATAATAGTTATAAGAAAAGTAATAGTTATTTGAGAATATCTCACCTACTTAGTAAAATAATATGATATATATAAAGTTGATGAAAATATAATAATGTAAGTTTATTTTTTTTTAATTCAATTAGATAATTTGTTGAATCTTAATATTTTTCTTAGAGACATTATGTCTCTTGATCTTATTTTAGTTGATCATTGCATTAGTTATTTTTGTATTTTAAGCCCACCAATATTAATCAAGTGTATATCTAAACATTTTTCTTAAATCTTAGTGTGGCTTAGTATTTTAATTTTTAAATAGTCAGAAAATTTATTATTTAATTTAGTTGGCAAATTAATATTGGGATAGTTATTAATCGCTTACTATTCCCTAATACACATTGACCCATCACTACTATTTAATGAAAACCATACCAACCAAAATTATCTATAAGATTTCGAACTAGTTATGACATCGATAGTAACTACAAGGGTTCTGAATAGTGTTCAAATTTGAACATGTCACAACCCTTCTGAAGCTCTCTAGCACTTTAGAGAAGTTCTCAACGAAATTTATCAATCAAAAGAAATTTAAATTCTGATTTTTATACATTTTTTAAAAATTGAAATAATATTATAAAATGTGCTATGAAGGGCTGCTTGTCCATAGGAAATTTTAAAAATTTATGGTTTTCTGACTGATGTAACACTCTAAAGTCTACATCAGATTTTGGCAACACTCAAGAAAGTGCAATGAGAGGTAATTGTGGTTGTTCATCCATTCCTAGGCCATGTGTCATAATGGTAGCACTGATAGAGTTAGGAGTCATGATATGAGGTTTATGTTCGCATTCGTTGATAACAAAGGTTTATTTTAGCATTCATTGATAGCAGAGGAGAGGTAGCTATGTATTGGTATCTGTGAACAAGGCATATTTTGAATATATCAGAGATTTAAAAGAAACAAATGACAAAAGATACAATTAACAATGACTGAAGTAGATTATTGTGAGCTTGCGAATCTTGCCTGCATTGATTTTTCCAATCCCAACCTTAGGGCGAGTGCAACACAAGTTCGCAAGGTATTTTTAACTCTCAGTTTTAATTTTCAACTTTCATTTCCCTAGCCTCTCATTCAGTTCATTGATTTAGGCGAAACCTATTAAAATTATTATGTATGAAATGGTTGATTGATCTTTATATAGTCATGTGTAGACTATGGATTTTTTTTATGTCGTCTATCATGTCATCGATGAAGATTTTTTGGACTAAGTCTTTGAACAAAGTTGACGACTTTTTGCCCTTCCTGAAGAGGAAATGATGAAATTTCTACGGAATGAGAACCATCAAGGTTACGCTATGTATCAAGCAGAATCTCTTAATCTTTTTATTCAACCTGAAGGTCTGATGTGGATTTGTGTCTCCTTATATTTACTCCTCCTTGTAATTACATCTTGCTTTCCTCAACTCTGAAAAAAATCAACCCATTGAAGTATTTCACTTCATATTTTTTCATATGTTCATTTTCCAGGGGATTGGAAGGGGAGTTATGAAGCTTTTGAAGTGTCAATAAAAGAAATAGATTTCACGGTCCCAATCATTTTCCTTCAAAAGGTATGCAGTTCAACATTTGAAATGATAATTTTCGTACTTGTACCGGAGTTAAAAATAAATTAAAGCAACACTATTGACATTTTTAAATCATAACCACGTACTACATTTTTTGTGGTATCTCCATTTTCCTTCCTTAATTTGTAAAATTTTATTCTTTTGTGTCAACCCACCATCAAGACAATATTTTTCAATTATGATATTACCCCATTAAATGGTGATAACTGTGTTTACTGATTCACAAACATTTTTTTTCATCTTGTAAATAACTACTACCATATACTACATCATTGAAGATGTTGAATATATTCAAGTACTAATCATCCTACGACTATGAAAACATCTTCCATCTTGCCTTTATGAGGACATATTCATGACATTAATTTGATGTTCCACATAGATATCTTGAGATAATGTAATAAGGTCGATAGGGTTCTTTACATTTTCCATGAAGACATCATTACTTTGAAACTCTGATGTTTGACATGGAAATATTGAGATAACATAATAAGACCGATATGGTTTTTTTTTAAGGTTAATGTTTTTATTAATTTAAATTTTTATTTTATAGTAATAAATGAATAATTTCTCATTTTATAGTAGTATATTAGTTAAAGATGTAATGTTATTGTCTTTCAAAATAGACTAAAGTGATAATATTAACCTTTTTACATTATAAACGCATTTTCTGTTGTATCTTCATTTTATTTTCTAATTTGTAAAATTTCCTTTCTCTCTTGTCAACCAACCATTCAGACAATATGGTTCAATTATGAGATTACCCCATTAAATCGTGGTAACTACGCTTAGTGATTCGAACATTTCTTATATTGTTGTAAATAACTACTACCATCTCTTTTCTATTTTTAGATGATTCTGTGGCTGATAGCCATAATGCTTACAAGTGGCTAGCATTGCTACCATTTGAACTTACTATAATCAAGCTTATTATTAAGCCTACAATTTGTAAAATCAAACTTCATTTAAAATCCCATATTTCTTCTCTTATCTTAAAAAGCCTTTTTCTTTATTAACTCTCTAGTTTTTGAAAACATACAAATTAATACTAAAAAAAATTGAGAAATAATAAGTGTTCTTTCCACAAAATTATGTAGAGTTTTGTACTGGGGAGAAGCATTGAAATGAAACTCCAAGTCTCTATTAATAACCACACAACCAAAGATTGGTCTGTAGCATATATTAATAATGACACAACCGAAGGTTGGTCTGGCTATAGGGCTACAACATAATTTTCTTTTTATCGTTGGTCTTCCCCAATGATGTAGAATGCCAATGGCTATCCATACAACTACTATTGTGTCTTTTGCTTCATTCTCTCCATTTGACATCTAGGAAATAAGTTTCGTGTGTGGGTGTCCATGTAGTTGCTGCTATGAAGGGTTTTTAAGGAGATGTTGAAATCATGGAAAAATTAAGGGACATTGTTAATGGAAAGAAACCATATTATTAGAAAAATACATCAATGAAAAGAAACCATATTATTAGAAAAAAACATCAACCAAACTTGAATTCATTGTAAAGACCAACTTTGAGAACCATTCTTAAACAACAACAAAAAATGACCAACCAAGCCATACAACAACAACACTGCGGATGTGTATTACATATTACAATATTTCCCTATTAGATATAGAAAACTTTCCTTTTAATTACATAAATTTTTCAATTTATAGAGCTTGAATTTTTTAATGGAGATGAAAATCTATTGATAGTGGTCTTTGATTGGGAAATGTTAAGAGAAAAGTTGAATATTCTTGGTTGTTGAAGGTATATATTTGTTTTTTTTGGTTTTCTTTAAATTGTTTCAAGGTGACCAAAACACAATATAAATTAGAAACAAATGAAAGCAAAAAACACTTTTTCCATTTGTGAAAATAAATATATATTTTCAATGATGTAAATTCAAATACTTTTGAAGATTATCTAATGATTAGAAGAAACATATGTCTACCTTTTTTTTTAATAGGATTTGAAAAAAATATTTGCCTATTTACTAAATTCTATTGAGATTTTGTAGTGTTTTAATGTAGCCACTTTTTAAATTTTAAAGATTTAGAAAGACACTATTTCATTTTGACATTTTTTTTTATAAAGAGTTTATTTAATATACACTTGTTAATAGAAATACAACTTTTTTTTTATAATTTTTCATCTTTAAAACATTAGATAAATATATGCCCTTTCAAATAAAATTAAGACCAACTCTTCAAATTTGGTTATCCCTTCGTCCTCGCAAATGACCAACTATCAAAAACTTAAATGGAAATGCACAACCAAAGAAAGATGTATCGACCATGAAGGAAGATGAAAGTAAAATAGCGTACGGGACTTGCCAACGTCCATAAATAAATTATTAAAGTCTTAAAATATATTTAAAAATTTAAATGAATAATTTTTAATTCTAAAAAAATTTAAACAATATACCTGTTAAAGACCTTCCTACATTTTTTTTTATATTTTTTGAACTTATTTTGAATTTTAAATAACGTTTAATAATAATATAACAATGTTATAGGTCTAAGTAACAAAACACGCTCACCGCTTCTCTTCAAAATTATGATTCCTTTCTAAACTTAAATCTAAAATGCTTTTCTAATTTCAACAGTTATTTATTTAAAATTTTTAAGATCTAAAATCCCATTAGGACTTTGTTACGAATTAACACCGTTACAAATCGGGTAAGAGGTCAAAATTATAGTAATGAATAATAGTTTGTTATACATGGGATTAAAAATAAATGTTAATAAGTTTAAATAGGAAGAGCGCTCTGCAATCTAGGGTTTTGTCACATCAGATCTGAAATTCTGCAGGTCTTGTATCATCTGGCTCTTGGTAGCCGACCAGTCCTCATCGAAACAAAAATCATCCAGTCGGCCTTACTTACTGGTACTGAGGGGCGAAACCCCGATGATCGGCCCCTCGCATGAGCGGGGACGCCCTCCCTTATCCGTGATGCAGTTAACCATATGTTGTTCGTTCAAAGAAGCCAAGCCGCATTAGGCGCATCTGCTTCAGCAGCCACGAAAAAACGAGTCATGTGGGTGCAATGGCAGCCTCGTGGCCGCAATCGTTGCCTCCCGAAAGTGGAAAACAACCCAAGTTTGTGGTTCCAAACAACTTTTGGAGAAATCATGCCAATATATGAAATATCATGGCTTGATCTGTAAATTCTTGGGTATTAGGCACTGAAAACAGGATATTCTTCGGTGGATCCAGAATAAATAGGACCGCGTAGGCCAGATTTTCTAGTGGATCCAGATTAAATGGGCCCCATAGGCCAGATTGGGCTTCGTCTTAGAGAAGTGTTTTTTTACTGATTTTCGCAGATATGGAAAACACGAAACGTACTTTTTTTTTTTAAAGAACGAACCATATTTCATGAATAGTGCGGGACCTTTTCTGCAGTACTAGGAGCAATGCTACAACCCAGACAAACAAGAGTTCCAGGCATTTCTGGTGTGGGTCAGGTTATTTTCAATTGCAGACGTGCTGAGAACCTGATATCTGGGAGGGGATCAGAAACTCAAGAGGACAGTTTGTCAAACTCTCAAAAATTACAAACAGAAGAAGACATGGGACCCATGCCCACATGAACATTTCCCAATCCTTCTTTAAATTGATGGATTTTGGTCTATCATGACTCCATCTAAACGCGATCACTTGATTATGAGCATGTTCCTTTCAAATGCTATCCTTAACATGAATATTGTGAGTTGTTCCAAGATTTTCCCTTCACCATAGTTGAGGAAGCCCAACAAGTAGCCAACCAATGCGAAGAGGATGGCTTTCAACAAGTTGGAGGTAGACGAAATCGCCAACCACAGACATAGATGGTGCCCCCAATTGTTCGGCCAAACTCTCAACTCCAAGGTCTGTTCCAATGCCTCAATAAGGTGAAAAAACGCCTCCTTAAGGGGACGAAAACCCTTTCGCAATCCTAGAGACTCTAGAGCCATCAACAGTTGTCCAAGCAGAGATAGCAGTATCATCTCAATGACCTCTCTAGGGAATAGAAGTAAATAAGTAAGTCCCTTTACAAATGGAAAAAGCCAGACGATAAATGTCAAAAACAATGGAGGAAGATGAGAGGCTAAAGGATATATATATTTTTTTTAACCATATGGTGAATCAGTAACTGCCAGTCCTAATCTATGGGAGACCCAGGATTAATGATTGTAGCTGCTTCTATAACACCAGGAGTACATCCAACCACCTACAAATCGATATACTAAGATCTTAATAAGAAAAATTTTAGGAGCAAAAGAGAAACACAACAGACTAAGGCTGAAGTAAGGAATTTTTTTTCAAATGTTCAGAATGTGTCTCAAAACGGACTTCAAAGACATCCCCGTCAACGAACTCATTCATTTTGGGAACATATTCAACCAATGGAGTTATACATCATGGAAATTAGACATCAAACCCAAACCATATGGCTCGAATAAGAGGGAAATTATGGCAAACCCATTCCAAATCCTGGCATTCCAGAGAAAGGAAAAAAAAGGGAAGGAAAACAAGGAAGGAAGCTGTTAGGGAAGTAGGTGAAGTTCTTCTCAACTCAGGAAAAATGGGACAGTTGATGGACTACTTCCCACCCTTCGTACCCCCTTCCCAATGAAAGTCATCTCTTGGAATCTAGAGGGTAAGCTCTACTCTCTGAAAGATAAAATAATGAAAGTTAAGCTAGATATTGTTTCATTATAGGAAACCAAAATGAAAACAAATAAAATACTGGAAGCAAGCTAGAAATGTCACAACCATAGTGAAGTAATGATAATTGATGCCATGGGCATGGTTGGAGGCATAGTGATGCTTTGGAACCCCAATCAACAGATCTTGAGGCATAGCGATTGTTTGGAACCCCAATCAAGTGATCTTCAACGAATGGATTGACAGTCACTACACTCTCTCATGTACCTTTCGAGATATTGGGTTTGATACTTGGGTCAGCTTGACTACAGTATATAGGCCATCCACCCCTTAATCTAACAATCTCTTTCTGAAAGACATTCATGCCCTTTTCCCTATTATTTCCTCTTTTGCCTCGATCTTGGGGGTGACTTTACTACAATTTGAAATTTATATGAAAAACGTGGAGGGGTGAGAAGGCTTGACCATAGCTCAACAACTTTCAATGATTTGATAAAAAATCTCCAGTTATCGGATGTGAATACAAAGACGAGGCTCCATACTTGGAATAATAAGAGGGGTATACAATACTAATTGGTCTTCCATTTAGATACATTCGTATTGTTAATAGAATTTCTCTTAGAGGAACTTTCCATAGAAGCATCTATCCTACCTTCCCTAGGCTTAGATCACTCACCTATATGTCTCAATATGGCCTCCCACTTGCCCCTAAAAGCATACCTTTTCATTTTGAAGCTTCTGGCTCACACATTCGGGCTTTGTGGGGAAACTAGAAGAATGGTGGAGTTCCATGGAGGTGCCCCCATGATCATGCATGCAAATCTTTGAGCGAAAAATCGAATCTCTCAAAATAAAAATCAAAATATGGAATCGAGAAGATTTCAGAGGTATGTTCACTGAGAAATGAAAGCTTGAGGGAAAAATGGAGATGATCCAAATGCAGATTTTTTATGAGGGACACACTAAGGATTTGGTTTTTGAGAAAGGACACCTTCTATACTAGTTAGAGGAATGGATAGTTCAAGAAGTGTTGTGGAGACAAAATTCTCCAATTCAATGGCTTTGGGAGGGGGAACAAAATTCTAATTTTTCCATAGATCTATGATCAACCACTAAAAACATAATCGCATCACCTCGCTCACTAGAGAAGATGGTATCTTCTTGGAAAAAGTCAAGATATGGAAGGAGAACAGATATCTTTCTATTCCTCCCTAATATTTGAAGAAGATTTGGACAAATTTGAGGATATTGAATGCATCACCCACCATATCCCTAAACCGGTTACAGAGGAGCAAAACGAGGTTTTAATGTGGCCAATATATTATGAGGAAGTAGAAATTATTGTCAAAGAGATGCCCTGAAACAAGGAGCTTGGCCCAGATGGCTACACCTCTAAGTTTTTCAAATCTTGTTGGCCATTCATGGGCCCAGAAATTGTAGAGCTAGAGGAGGCATCCCACAAACAAAGACAAATCTGGTTAGGTTTAAATTCCACTTTTCTAACCCTCATCCCAAAATCCAAGGAGATCAACCCTCCAAGTGGCTTTAGGCCTATTGTTTTATGCAATGTGATCTATCAGATCCTTTCTTGTTGGATATATCTAAATCCTATTACCACCTTATTTAGGCTTACCTTCTTTTGGTCATGAGGGCTTTCAATTTTGTTGAGGATTGGCTCGTTTGGACACAGTCGATGATTTCTACTCAGTTCTTCTCAATTTTGTTGAATGATACCCTCTCAATCACTTTCCAATCCTGTAACGACCTCAAGCAAGGCGATCCCATCTCACCTTTTTTATTCATCATAGTGGCGGAAGGTTTACGCCAATTGATTCAAGCAGCAAAATCAAACAATAATTTGAAAGGCCTTCATCTCACAAAAACAAATATTTTTCTGACTCATCAATAGTTCATTGATGACAACATTTTGTATAGGGAGTCCACCGTTAGGAAAGCTCTAATGATTTATGGGATCCTGGCAAAATTCCAAGCAGCCTTAGGTATACTCTTAAACAAGGAAAAATATAATATTTATTTCTTCAATACCCCTATTCCTTTTCAACTCTTTTTGGATGGAATTCTTGGATCTTCTATTGGATATCTCCCTTCTAGGTATTTGGGGATTCCTCTTCTTCCAAACCCCCTATGCATTGCATGTTGGAAAACATTATTCTCTAAAATCTTAAAAAAGTTTTCGAACTCAACCTTTCAAGTTCTTAATATGGTTGGGTGCACCACACTCCTTAAATCAGTTCTTCAGGAAATGTCGCTATATCAACTCTTTGTTTTTCCATCCCCAAAAAGAATATGGTGTGATCTGATCTCAATATTTAGAAAGTTTTTATGGCATGGATCTACCCTTGAAAAGAAATGGCCCCTAGTGGCCAGGAATAAACTCTGCCTACCTAAATCCTAAAGTGGTTTCAACTTACAGTATCTAGACAACTTGTATGTGGATTTAGGAACAAAGTTATGGTGGTGTTGGATACGAGGTGGCATTGAGCAATGGAAAAGGATATGGACATAGAAATATGGTAAAGGGAAATACCATTACATGCTTATGCAGGATTCCTCTTACCCCACAGGGTCTACCATATGGAATTTAGCCAACCAAAATAATCACCTCATTCATGTTCATTTCTTCTGGGAAATTAAGGATGGTAAATCCGCTTTATTTTGGGAGGATTCATGGCAAAAACTCCCTCGTTTAGACATGGATTCCTCCCTCTCGGACATTAAGAACCTCTTAGAACATCAAAGCAAGGGGCGAGTATATGACTATTGTATTGCAAATTCAACTCCTCAGGGATTGAGGAAATGGAAGGAAGTCAATGACTGACATTTAGTGGTACCTCATGAACATTGGCAGACTCTACTGCATCAACTACAACAGAGGTGGATCCCTTTTTCTAAAGAGAATGTCAAGTTAAGATGGGGATATTCAACAATGGGAACTTTCTCACTCAAAGAAGCCTATCTCATTAAGGTAGATTCCCAAAATATGCCACGATAGAAAATTTGGAGAAAAATCGGAGGGGGGGAACTCTAGCTAAAAGTTGCACATTTCTTATGGTTAGTTGGACATCATAGAATCCTCACCTAGGGTCGATTACTGAAAATAGGTTTTATGGGTTCCTCTCATTGACCCTATGCAAGAACCAGGGGAAGAAAACACCCAATCTCCTGAACTCATGTGTCATTTTTTTAGAAGTATGGGATACGACAACCACCCTCTTTGGACTCCTCAACTGCAATGAGGAGGACCTCTTGGACATGATTGAAAGATGGACAAAATAGCAATTTAAAAATCCAATTGTCAATAGAGCTTGCTGTTTGAACCTTGTATTTATCTTATCAAACATATGGAAAGAAAGGAATAGGGTTATTTTCCATTACCAGTCCCCTTCTAGTACTTGCGTCTGGAGTGCCGTAAAAGACAATACGAGGGAGACCATACTTTTGGAGAAATAAGAGCTTGATGACTAGAAGACAAATCCTTCTGAGATAACGATTCTTCTTTCTCTCAATCTATCCTAGGATATGATTCCTCCACCTCTACATCTCACATGGATGTTTCAATATCTTCTCCCTCCTTTTTGGTATGGCCCCTTTCAGGATGTATTCAAATTAACTTCGACGGATCCTCAAAAGGTAATCTAGGGCTTGCTAGATATGGCGGTGTATTGCAAAGCACCCTAGGATACCCCATAGGAATATATGTTGGATACCATGGATGCACAACCAATAATGTTGTAGAAGTAATCACTTTTGAGAAGCGCCTCATGTTAGCTCTCATGCAGGGCTGCTCCAAGATGCATATTGTTTGAGACTCCAAACGTGTAGTTCAGATGACCTAGAATATCATTACTAGCACCCACACCTCCAAAATCGTGAATATATAGCATACTGAGGCCCAACTAGAGATAAAGAAACATATCTTGGAAATATTTGAGTACTCTACCACGGGCCATGTCTTTTGTGCAAGAAATAAAGTAGAAGACTCGCTGGAAGATCATGGATGGGTTTCACAACACAAGTATTTCTCCACTCCATGACATTCTATTTTGAGTGTCATAGATCTCGATTCTGGTGAATTTAAGGCCCTCCAGGATTTGGTAACAACAGATTATCCCTCCCCCAATGTGGGTGACAACCAAAATGATCATTTGACACAAGTGTGGTTCTCGTGGTTGACCTTGCCTCCATGTAGTCTTTAATGGTAGTTAGTA
This sequence comes from Pinus taeda, assembly GCA_000404065.3. Lineage (NCBI taxonomy): Eukaryota > Viridiplantae > Streptophyta > Pinopsida > Pinales > Pinaceae > Pinus > Pinus taeda. The sequence goes on along the minus strand of APFE030426222.1, from coordinate 30,936 downwards.
AATGTCATCCCTAAATCTTTTCATGTGTGTGAAGATCTCTCTAGTGACTCCATCAGTTAAAACTTAAATCCATGGGCAAGCTTTCATCACTCTCTCGTTTGCGGTTCTCATGGTTGGCCCGTCCTCCACGCAGTGTTTAATGGTAGTTAGTAAATGTCATCCATACGGTCATTTCATGTGTGCAAAGATCTCTCGAGCAGCTCCATTAGTTAAATCCATGTTCATCACTCTCTAGTTTGTGGTTCTCGTGGTTGACCCCTCCTCCATGCATTCTTTAATGGTAGTTAGTAAATGTCATCCCTACAGTCTTTTCATGTGTGTGAAGATCTCTCCAATGACTCCATCGTTTTTAATGGTAGTTAGTAAATGTCATCCCTACAGTCTTTTCATGTCTGTGAAGATCACTCCAGTGACTCCATCAGTTAAATCCATGGGCAAGTGTTCATCACTCTCCAGTTTGGAATTCTGGGTGATGAAATTGGAATTTTGGTAATGAATTTAGGCCAAGCAAAGAAAATCTCTCCAGTGACTCATCAGTTAAATCCATGGGCAAGCTTTCATCACTCTCCAGATTGGAATTTTGGGCGATGAATTTAGGATGATCCATGGGCAAGTGTTCATCACTCTCGAGTTTGGAATTTTGGCTGATGAATTTAGGTCGAGCAAAGAATTTTAGAATGGGAGCCATGATCCATGGAGACTCGACAGGGCCATGGCCTTGGATGAGAGGCAACGTGTAAGCCCAGTCTGCCCTTGGTTCGTTTGGATGAGAAGCAACATGTGAGCCTGGTCTTCCCTTGGTTCATTTTTTATTCAGTATTCAATATTGTAGAATGAGAGCCAGGTTCTATGGAGACTCATCCGGGCCATGGTCTTGGATGAGAGGTCAGGGCCATGTTCTTGGATGAGAGGCAACGTGTAAACCCAATCTACCCTTGGTTAATTTTTTATTTAGTATTCAATCTTGCTCTTGGGATCCAAGAACCTTTGTAGAGGGCATTTTGTTTCGGCTCCCTGCCTTCGTTTACATTTCCTGTCATCGACATTTAAGAAGTTCGAGGTTCTTGAAACTCCCCTCCATCATGTGGGAAAACATATATATGGTCTTATTTTTGTTCAATATCTTTGCTTCCAGTGTTGGGAAGAAGTATTTTTTTGGTTAGATTGTGTATGTTCCATGGACAGATTTGTGATGGAAGTTACATCTAGCTTGTATATGTGTCGGGGTTGGATTACATGGGTCTCTGGTCAATTGTTTTTTTCTTTGGAAGCCAACATAGGGTGAGCCTCACAGTGTGTGCCCACTTGACAATCTGGGGTTTCAAGTGTCTTTTTTTTCTGATATTTGTTAGTGTGGTGGGTTCTTTATGCCCTAGGCATGCCTTTAGCCTAAGAGAAAGCTCACCCATCTTGGGTTTTTGTCTGCAGTGTATGGGTTAGGATGTGTATCTTTCTTGGGTATTTGTATCTCGGTTTTGGTACTTGTCTCTTTTATTGTAGGTTCTTGGAAGCTTTATTTTTGGCTTGATTAACAAATCGATCTTTTATATATGCCAAGCCCCCATGCCTTACCAACAGGGCTTGCCCCTTGCATGGGAGGTCATCATATTCACGCGTGGGGCCATGCATCAAGCCAAAACTCATTGTGTGGGCACCCATACAGTGAGGAAACTATGAATGTAGTGTCTCTAACTCCAACTCATTGTCCATGTCACATAATGGCCTTTACCACCATGAAGTCCATAGTTATGCAACTGAGCAATATCCAAATCAAAATAGGCATTTTGAGGGACCACAGATATGAAGATCGTAATGAAATTTTGGCTTTACATTAATGATATTGATCTGAATTAGATCCATAAAGAATCATTAAACAGAGCCATGGTTGTACCAGATCGGGGTGGACTTCAAAGAAATTACAACAGTGATCAAAAACACCTCTAAACCAATGGCAATGGCAGCCAGCATGGAACGACGAGGACCTCGGTCAAAGCACGCTGACCAAGGCCCATGGAGACTGCACAGGAGGTGAATTTAGCCCCTGGTAGGCCCTAATCGAGAAACATAGGCAGTTTTTGATGTGTGATTAATGAAAAACCCCAAATTGGAGAAGTCCCGAGTGCTCGATCGCTTGAGAGCCGGGAAAGCCATGGGATAAGGGCTAAAGCGCTAAAGGTAGGCCTCGCTCCAAAAATCGGCAATATTGATTAGGGGCATCCATGAGCGGTAAGTTGTTTCGAAGGAAAAGGAGCGATTCCGCTCAGTGCCTGATGTGTGACAAGTGGAGGAGAGAGAAAATTTCCGTTCATTGCGTATTAATGGTTGAGCTAGTCAATCGCGTGGGACGAGCAAACGACGTTAGATCTGGGGGCTTCAGATCTAACGGTTGAGATCGCACCCAATGGGAAGGCGGAATCAACGGGCCATTAAGCCATAGTTGGTAAAGATTTGACATCTCATTTGAATACCAAGGTGGCAGAAGACTCATTCCACAACGTAATGAGAAAATTGAACCGATGAAATGAATTGGCATAGCTATAGGAGTACATGTGGCCACTCCTTGTGAGCTCGATGATGACGCCAAACAGGGAACTCCAAGTGAAGTTGTAGCAGGTGATCTAATGGGAATTGGAAGAGGAATCGAAGAGCCATGGGTACGAGTGGCTTTAAAGCCATGCACAGGAAAAGGAGAAAGACAACTAGAACCCGAAGAGGAGGAAGAAACATAGAAAGGAAGAACAAAGAGAAGAGAGACAGTGAAGTAACAATAGAACAGAGGATAGAGGGCCGAGCTATCTGAAGGTAACATCAAGCACTAGAGAGCTTGACGGATTCAAGCCATCCGAAAGAGGATTTGTCTGGACTGAGCACCACATTGGGCTCTCTCAATTCTCAACTAGAAGGTCACAGAGCTGGTAAGGAAAAGAGTCTGTGTACTCTAGTGGCTTGGGCCATCCAAGAACCACCCTGCCAAGTAAATTCTGTTTCAGAAGACTCACACTGAGCTCCTTCATTGTAATTCTCTACTTCAAGACACAATAAAAGAAGGCCACCATTGAAAGCTGCACTGAAGATGTAGCCCTAGAGGATAGGGTGAACTCCTTATTAAATTCTTGTGTTTTTGTATTTGCATTCTGTGTTTCTCAGCTATTTTCCATTTCAAGTATCTGTGTATTTGCAATTTGATCGATCCGTTGCTTAAATAACTTAGGTACACACATCAACACATGAGTCTGTAATACCTTCATTTAATAAATCTTTAACTGAGGTCCCTCATAGGGTGATTATCAGATCAAGTGGTATCAAAGCTTTAGGTTATAAGTTTAGACAAGCTTGTGTTGCTTTCGCTGTTGAATGCTCACTAGATCAACATCAAATTAGGAGGAGAGTTGGTCGAAACTAATCCTGAAATTGGGAGAGTATATCCTCAAAAGACAATGTCAAAGGAAGGTTCTATGGGGCCAGACCCTCAATTCATAGAGAGTTTCCTAGCTATAATGTCTATGGTAGAAGAAATGTATAGGACTTTAGAAAGCATAAGGATGAATATTAATCAGGTTCTAAACAAGCTAAAGAAGAAGATGAGTCTCATTCCCATGACCACTCAAAAGGAAAAGGGAAAGAGGAAAGCTTTCAAACACCTCCTAATAGCTCTGTGCATAATAAGAAAGAATCTTTGATTAAGTTAGATGTTAAATTCGATTTGCCTATATATGATGGAGAGCTAAATGCTGAAAAGTTGGACAATTGGATTAGACAAATTGATGTGTATTGGAGAGTGCAAAACATCGACTCCGACAAGAGAAAGATTCAACTGGAAAGCCTACACCTAAGAGGCACTGCCTTGGTTTGGTGGGAAGGCAGAAACCAAGCTGCAATGAAAAGACATGGGAAGACTATCTTTGTCAGGAGTGACTTTGTTTCTACAATCAAGAAGTAGTTCTATCCATTGGCCTACACGCAACAAGCCATGATGAGTTGGCAAACTCTTCGACAGTTGAAAGGGAAAAGTGTGCAAGGGTACACTCAAGAATTTAGAAAGAGAGCATTGATTCTAGGGATCTCATTAGACTCACCAGAGACTCTTTTAAAGTACATTGGTGTTCTACATGGCTACATGAGGCATACCATCCTCATGTTTAATCCCACTAGTATAGATGAGGTATCTGTACAAGCTACTCATCTAGAAGCTAGACGAAAGAATGGAAATCCAGAAGTTGGGGGACCATCCCAACCCACTGCAAACAAGAGAAAGGAGAAGAGAAAGTAGAAGTTGAAAGAAAGTAAGGCTAACACTACATAGAAAGGAAAATATTCATGGACTTATTGTAAAAATGAGGAGCATGATGATGAGCACTGTTGGATTCTGCATCTAGAGCTGAGACCTAAGAAGTCTGAGGGCAAGAAGAAGAAGACTGCTGCAGCTATTCAAAAATATTTGGGGTCATACTCAGCAGATGAAACAATCATTACAGCCACATGTATAAAAGGTAAGAATTCTGAAGCATCTACTAGTGATTTTGGTAAAACTATTATTGATGAAGAACATGAGAGAAAAAGACGTGAGCTTCTTCATATTTGAGTTATTTCCAAACATCAAAAGATTGATACTTTGTTTGATAGTGGCTCACAAGTAAATTTGATTTCAGAAGAAATCGTAAAGAAATTGGGATTAGCAACTACACCTCACAAGAAACCATACACATTATAATGGTTGAATGATAAAGCACAACTACAAGTGACTAGACAGTGCAAACTCAAGTCTTCTTTTGGGTCAACATTTGTAGATGAGGTTGAGATAAACATAATTCCTTCAGATATATGTGGAATTGTTTTAGGAAGTCCTTACTTGTATGATAGAAAAGCTATTTTATATAGAGCTAAGAATAAATATCTACGTGTTAAAGATGAAATCGAATACTTTGTGAGCGCTCACAAGCTCAAGAATAATTATACTCTCATAAATTCTAGGCAGATGAAAAGAATGATAAATTCTGCAAACAATTCTTGCTAATGGTTGTAAAGGAAAAGAAACCTAATAAAACGAATGTATTTGAAGGCTGTAATTCTCAACAACAAGCTGATATAGAAAATATTGTTCTAGAGTTTGATGTTCTATTTCAGGAACCTAAAGGTCAGCCACCCAAAAAGGAAATAGTACATTCTATTATTTTGTAGCAAGATTTTCCATTGCCTAACATTGGAATGTATAGGTTATCTACTTTAGAGAATGCTAAAATCATGAAGCAGATGTAGGAGTTGCTCGAGAAGGGGTTTATCAGGCCTAGCACATCACCATGTGGGTCACCAATCATTTTTATGAGAAAGAAAGATGGCTCATGGAGAACGTGAATTGACTACTGAGCACTGAATATGATAACAATAAAAAATCATTATCCCCTTCCTCCCATAGATGATATTTTAAATCAATTGAAGGAAGTTGTTTATTTCACCAAGCTGGATTTTCATAGTGGATACCATCAGGTCAGAGTTGCAGAGCAAGATGCATGGAAGTCTGCTTTCAAAACAAAGCAGGGATTGTATGAGTGGCTGGTTATGCCATTTGGCTTGACCAATGCCCTTGCTACTTTCATAGGATTAATGAATGATGTACTCAAGCATTTTCTTGATGATTTTGTTATTGTGTATCTGGATGACATTCCGATTTTTAGTAAAACGTGGGAAGAAAACTTAAATCATGGTAAGTAGACATTAGATGTTTTGAAAAGAGAAAAAATTTATGTTAAACTCTCAAAATGTGAATTTGGAAAAACGTCTCTAAATTATTTGGGTCATGTAGTAGGGGGTGGTGAATTGAAAATAGATCCCTCTAAAGTGGTAGTCATTGTAAACTGGCTTAACCCAAAGTCTGCTACAAAAGTGAGAAGTTTCTTAGGAGCAGCACAATATTGGAGGAAGTTCATTTCTAATTTTTCCTCAATTGCAGCTCCCTTACATGCTTTGACAAGATTGAATAGGGTGTTTCAATGGGGAGGCAAACATTAGAAGGCCTTCGACACCTTGAAAGAAAATATTAGTATGGCACCTGTACTAGCACTGCCTAATCTACAAAGACCATTTGAGATCCAAACAGATGCCAGTGACTATGCCATGGGAGCAGTATTGACACAGCACGGTAAACCCATATGTTATCATTCTGAGACTTTTAATCCTACAGTAGTTAACTATCCTACATATGATAAAGAATTGTATGCATTAGTTCAGAATGTGAAAAAGTGGAAACATTCCCTAATGGGCAAAGAGACATTAATACATATTGATCATAAACCACTTTAATATCTACACTCCAAGGCTAAGTTGCAACAATCAAGACACTAGAGATGGATGGGTTTTCTACAACATTTTCATTTAGTCATCATATATAAAAAGGGCATACGTAACAAAGTTGCAGACATGTTATCTATACCCATTGTAAATGCATCTATTATACATAAGCATAAAGCTGTACTACATGAAATCTACATTCAACAATATGCTCAAGATATAGACTTCAAATATGTCTATGCAACTTTGAGTTAAGGAAAAAAGGTAGAAGAATTGGACTATCATGTGAAGGACCGACTCTTATATCATTGTGGGAAACTCTTCATTCCACAAAATGAGAGAGTAAAGACAATTAGAGAGGCACACACTTCTCCAATATCAGGTCACTTTGGGGTAAGTAAAACAGTTGCACAGCTACAAAGATTTTGGTATTGGCCGAAAATGAATGAGACAGTTTCTAAATATGTAAGAGGGTGTACTATGTGTGCTAAAAGCAAGCCCAACAATAGAAAACTAGGCTTGTACACTCCTCTACCAGTTCCTTCTCATCCTTGGGAAAGTGTTTCTATGGATTTTGTTGGAAGATTGCCTAAGTCTAGAAAAGGTCATGATTATTTGTATGTGGTTGTGTATAGGTTCAGCAAAATGTCTATTTTGATACCTTGTAATAAACATATTACATCTGAACAAACTAGAAAACTATTCTTTGAACATGTATGGGTTCATTTTGGATTACCCACTTCTATTGTATCTGATCGAGACACCTGATTTGTGGGGATGTTTTGGTCAACTCTGTGGGAGCTTATGGACATCCAACTAAAGAAAAGCACAACTTTTCATCCACAAACTGATGGCCAGACAGAAGTAGTTAACAGGTCAGTGATCCAGTTACTGAGGGGATATTGCAGCAAACATCCTAACCTTTGGGATAAACATTTTTGTTATGTGCAACATGCTTACAATAGAGAAAAGCACTCTTCTACACAAAGATCTCCTTTTGAGACCTATTTTGGTTTCATACCAAGGTATCCTTTGGACTTTGTCTTTAGTAAGGATACCATGGTTGATGGACATAGTGATGTGCACAAGGAAACTAGGTTCATTGAACAGATCCAAGAGATCCACTAGGAAGTATAGGAACAACTGGAAAAGAGCCAAGCCAAATACACAACAACGCATGACAAGCATCAGATGGAGCATAATTTTCAAGTTGGGGACTAGGTGTGGCTGTATATCAGCAAGGACAAGCTGCAAGGTGAAGGTAAAAAGTCAAAGCCTATTAGGTATGGACCTTTTAGGATGCTCGAAAAGATTGGTGAAAATGATTTTCGCCTTGATCTACCAGCTTACATGCACGTCTAATCGTTCGTAAATGCAGATTGCTTGAGATTGTTTGAACCTTCAATGATTGAGGATCCTAAAGAGCAATGTCAATTGCCTTCTATTGATGACTTGCTACCGGAATATCTGAATGAATTGCAGGAAGAAACAGTCTTGGACACGAAGGTAAGGACGACATGCAAAGGAGATGTTGAGTACCTCAGAATTGGACTCAAAGGTTTGAAGCCAAGCAGTGAAAAGTGGATTGAGATTGGGCAAGTGAGACAACAGTACCCTCACTTAGTCGATGCTTGAAAGAAAACCAACTTTTGGTGGTCCAAAAGCTTTTCAGTGGGAAGGTCGTGATCCACATTAGATCCATAAATAATGATGAAATAGAGCCATGGCTGTACCAGATCGAGATAGACTTCAAAGAAATTACACCAATGATCAAAAACACCTCTAAACGAGTGGCAACGGTAGCCAGTGTGGAATGACGATGACCTCGGTCAAAGCATGCTGACCGAGGCCCATGGAGACTACGTGGGAGGTGAATTTAACCCTTGGGAGGCCCTGATCAAGAAATGGAGGCAGTTTTTGATGCGCACTAGGTGAAAAACACCAAATTAGGGAAGCCTCGAGCACTCAATCAAATGAGAGCTAGGAAAACTGTGGGATAAAGGCTAAAGCACTAAAGGTAGACCCGCTCCAAAAACTGGCGGTATTCATTAGGGGCGTCCATGGGCGGTAAGCTATTTCGAAGGTGAAGGAGCCATTCCACTCAGCGCCTAACGTGTGGCAAGTAGAGGAGATAAAAAACTGCTACTCATCACGCGTTAACAGTCGAGCTAATCAACCATGCAAGATGAGTGAATGACGTCGGATCTAGTGGTTCTAGATCTAACGGCTGAGATTGTGCCCAATGGGAAAGCGAAATCGATGAGGGATTAAACTATAGTTTGTAAATATTTGAAAACTAATTTAATTGCCAAGGTGGCAGAAGACTCATTCCATGACATAATAGAAAAATCGAACCGATGAAATGAATGAACGCAGTTGTAGGAGGACATGTGGCCACTCCCTATGAGCCTGATGATGACACCGAATAGAGAACTCCAAGCGAATCTATAATAAGTGGGCTGACCGGACGTGGAAGAGGAAGCGAAGAGCCATGGGTATGAATTGCTTTAAAGCCATGCATAGGAAAATGAGAAAGACGACTAGAACCTGGAGAGGAGGATGAAACACAGAAAGGAAGAACAGAGAGAAGAAAGACAATGAAGCAACAACAGAACGGAAGACAGAGGGCAAATTTATCTGAAGGCGGCATCAAGCACCAAAGAGCTTGAGGGATTCAAGGCATCCCAGAGAGGATCTATCTGGACTGAGCACCACATTGGGCTCTCTCCATTATCGACCAAAAGTCAGAGAGGCGGTAACAAAAATGGTCTATGTACTCTAGTGGTTGGGGGCATCCAAGAACCACCCTGCCAAGCAAATTCCATTTTAGGAGACTCACATTAAGCTCCTTCATTGTAATTCTCTACTTCAAGACACAATAAAAAAAGGCCACCACTGAAAGCTGGACCAGACATGTAGCCCTAGCGGATATGGTGAACTCCTTATTAAATTCTTGTGTTCTTGTATTTTCTTACTATGTTTCTTTGCTATTTTCCATTTCAAGTGTCTGTGTATTCGCAATCTAATCGATCCGTTGCTTAAATAACATAGACAAACACACCAACACATGAGTCTGTAATACCTTCATTTAATAAATCTTTAACCGAGGTCACTCATAGGGTGATTATCAGATCAGATATCCAATACAATTATAATGAAATTCTCTAATAGATGGATAGCTTTCACCAAAGCCACTACCACAAAAATGACCAACTTTGCAATGTCAAAGAATGAGTGGAACATATTGATTTCCACATGCATGATCATGTTCGATACTTTTCAAATCCTCTAGTACTCCAGCCTCATCCCCTTCCTTGATATGCTTCTATCAATTCTGGTTTCCTATTTGTTTTTTCCTATTCGTTCACGGCTAAAATTCCTATCACAAATAAAGAATGTAAAGTGTCCTTTATGGTATCCTGTGGTCCCCATTCTCAAAACTTCTAGTGGGAATGATATAATGGGACTGTTGAGAACTTGAGACATGTTTTGTAAGATATTTTCCTAAAAATATAATGAAATCATTCTGAACAGCAAAAAAAAACACACAGTGTTACAAATCAACACACTATCATAGATTCTTACTTTCCCTAGTCCCTCTTATGAAAAATTCTGGTTAGAATGATATAAATGGGATTGTTGAGACATGTTTTGTAAGATATTTTCCTAAAAATATAATGAAATCATTCTAAACAGCAAAAAAAAACACATTGTTACAAATCAACACACTGTCATAGACTCTTACTTTCCTGTTTTCTCGGCTTTTTAAACCCTTCAAACCAACAATGAAATTCAAAAATTATAAACTTTTTGATTCCACTATGATTTTTGATTTTTTTCTCTGTGTATATGCTATACCACCACTATCTATACTTCCATTAATATCCTCTCTTACTAAACAAACAATCTGTTATGTCTTGGTAAACTACGAATTGTGAATTTTTACACATCTCAATCATGAATTAACCACTTGTCATAAAAACCGAACCGAATTGAATTTCATTGAATAATATGGTATTTGTATCAAACTTGTGAATTTTCATATTTTTTGGCTTGATTCAGGTGAATTCGGTAACTATGGCTTGAAATAGGTGGTGAAGATGCCACCAAAAAGATTCTAATAAGGTAACATTGTACGAATATAGCCAACTCCTCGAGAGAATGGACACAAACTAATGAGACCCACAGATGTATTGAGTAGACACATAGTAATGAAACACTTGGATTTTCCATATAATTTTAAACTTTATTCGGAGGAGTAACACTGAAGATTAAGACTTCAATCTACTTGAGGTAACTTTCCAGTAACGCTGAAGATTAGGATGTCCATTGGCCGATAGAATAGATGCACCTATATGCTAAAGGAAGAGAGATGATAAGGATAGAAAAATGATTTACAAAATTTTTCATGTGCCCATTATATCATGTATTAAAGGAAAAATATTCCTTTGGTTTGCAATCTCAACCATTATTGAAAATATAAATTCCTGAAGTCCAATTCCAATATACACCACCCCTTGTCATAATTATTATTTTTAGACAAGAGTCTTCTTATTTTTCCAATGATTTAATTTACTAATGATACATAAAATACATAAAAAGGTTAGATAATATATAATTTTATCTTATTGATAAAAGTTTTAAATTTATATACAAACAAATACATATTTTAATTTCATTAATTATTGAAAAAATCCAAAAATAAATTTCTTAAAGTTATTTTGTATACGATTGATTTAAGAGAAAAGGCCACTTAATTTGTGTAATTTTTGTCTTATTTATATCTGAAAGAGACTCTACAACTTGTATAAAAGAGATGTTATCCTTACAGTTACATTTAAAAATAATAATTTAATACTTAGACTAACACATTACATAATTATAAAAAAAATTATTACCTCTAAATTACTTCAATTTTCACTTTAATTAAAGTAATTGAAAGTAAAAAATAGCCAAAAAAAAATTATTACATTTCAACACAATTAAATAGTAGAAAAATATTATAATTTAAATCGACATATATATAATTTGTTGGGAGAGAGATATCTAATCCCTTAACTAGTTAATATGGAATTGGTTGATGATATATATAAATAATATTCTTGATATTATATGATGTCGAGTTTATATATATATATATATTATTCATATTTGAATGTCTATATTAAAAAACATAAATTTATATAATGTAAATTTATATAAAGGAAAATAAAGTAATTGTATATATTTTTCCATTATTGAATGCTTAATATGAAGTTCATATATGATATTTTAAAATATCAATAACAAAAATATAAGTTTGATAGAAAAAATATTATAGTTAAAATAATTTATTAATGATTCCCTGAAAATTAGCATATATCGATATTAACTTTTGATCTATTGATAACCTATAGGAATTATTTTTTTTGAGGTGAAAACATTTTCTCAAGTTTTGCATTTAAAAAGTGGTTTGCATGGTTAGTAGATTAGTGTTGGAATTAATATGGATCTATGTTGGTACCTCTGAAACTATTGATATTTGATAACAACTTGAATATAAGGAGTAGAAAAACTTATAGATCTTAATGGCCTATGATAATCCATTAAAAAAACTTAAATATAAGTGGAAATGAAATTCTAATAAAATTTGGTTAAATAAAATAAATGTGTTATGCTATAAATTACATATAAATAATGGTGAAAACGCTTGAGAAAATAAAATTAATTATAGGTAATTCAGGATTAATGTACCACAACATAAAGTAAAAATATGAACCTCTGTGGACATTCAAAACAAGCATTGAGTTTGAAGTAAAGTACCTAAATGCTTGAAATTAACTTGACATAGTTTACTAAAGTAAAATAGAGGACACTAAATAGCTAGGGTTGTTGATTTAGGTAGAAAGGGCTAGTGCAAGGAAACAATTATTGAGGTGTTGAAATCTTGCTAGTTGGGAATTAAGTGATTTAGGGTTTCCTTCAGTGTTAGAGTGGGATTCTTGGAAGTGAGTTTGCAACATGGAAAATTTATTTTCAATGGAGGTAATCGAGTTGTTATAATATTTGTTGTAGGTTTCCACTTGGAGAGGGGCACAATAAATAGTGTGTTGGTAAGGTGGGGCTAATGATGTGGGAGTTGTGGAAGGGGGTGACTCAGTCCACATAAAAAGTCTTATAGAAGAGTTATGTATAAGTGAATAGTGTGAATTTTGGCAAGGAAATAAGATGAGCAATAATAGGGTAGGTGGGTCCACAAAAAATGGCATACGAAAGAGGGGTACCATTGCAATAACCATGTCATAAGGAATATTTTAACATATGCCCCAAACAATGGTGCCATTCATTTTTGCGGAAATTCCTTTAGTAGATAGTATTTCCTCACTTTTGGTTTTGATGGAGGAAATTGATAGTATTTTCCCTTTAATGTTTTTTAGTGCATTACATTATTTTTAAGTGATTGTTCATGAATTTGAAAGAGAAAGGAGTGACAACCTACAGAGAATGTTCTAACCACTATAAAAACAAGTGATGACAAAGAGTTAATATTAGGAGGTGAAATGTTTTGCGGATCTCATACAACATCATATCATATGCAATACTTTGTCAACATAAATACCAACCATTCTTCATGCATTGATGCACTTTTCCATGTATATTTTCTTGTTTGTTATGTCCATTTTGTGTTAAGTATTTAAGAGCTTCTTATGAGGATGGATTCTTCAACCACTCCACATAGTTGCATATTTGGAGATGGTGTGCCCATAAAAACCATGTAGTTAATAATCAAGATGTTGCTCCATTTCATCAATAACCAAGAGGGAAACAATATCTAATATGAAATCACTAGTGACCTTAGTACATAACTAGATCTTGATTCTTCTTAATTACATTTGTCCTTGCATATTTTATTTATAGAAACTAATCATTGGAAGTGATAATCATGTTGGGACTATAATTTAGTAGTATATTAGAAGGAATAGTTTGGTATTTGAAGCTACTTATGTAACAGCCTCTCTTGTGTGTAAAACATTGCAAACCTAAACTAAGAAAAGCTTGGTTTGATGTGGAAAGTAAATAATTCATTATTAAATAAATAAAATAAATTAATCACTTGGAAAAGTGAGACACCAAGAGATGAGATTCTTGCCAAATCCCATTGGTGAATGGGAAAGCAAAATTCTTTCATGATAAAGCTTCTAGATTTAATTCTAGATAAGCTGGATGGATTGGAGATAAATATAAATTGACAAAAACATAAAAGATTTGTGGGAGAGAAAGGAAATATTTTATGAGGAAAAGCCTTGGGGGAGAGAAAGGCAAGATTTTCTAAGGTAAGCATAGGAAAATTGATAAAAAGATCCATAAAAGCGGGACGCTACTAATGGAAACCATATCATGAAAGAGGGTATTTTTAAATACCCATTGCAGAGATCAACAAGAGTCAATTCATCGATGGAAAGAACCTCTGCTCGAGGGTGAACTGGAAGCGTCAGTTCTAGTTTGGGTGGTGGTGCTCCATTTTCCAAGCGGTGTTTTCTCTTCTAATTTAGTTGGATTCATTTTCATGGGAAATAAAGTATGTTTACTCCTAACCTTTTATGTTGTGGAATCATTCAGATCAGATGTATGGATGGTTGAGTTATCTTTAATTGAGCATGATGGAATTTTTATCCATGTGACTCTTATTACAATCAAGAGTAAAGTTAGAGGTAGAAGCATAGTACACATTTGCTAATACTTGGGCCAAGGAGCCACCATACTCATGGTAGAACCTATATGTGACCATTATCAATAAGTGTAATTTCTTGTACTATATTTGTTTATGAGATGATGATATATGGATGTTTGAGATAGGTATTGAATATAAAATTGATCATCATAGTATAGCCCTAACATTATGTGATATCTCTGGTTTAAAATGGAAACTATTTACGCATCAGACATTGGTGCATGTGAAACAAATATGGAATAATGCTTCTAACTTTTGAGTCGATTATTCAGGATTCTCTATGCCATGCATGTCATAATAATTGTATCCAATGAGGCTAGTTTAGTTATTTTTTCCTATTGCATAAGAGTTATATCACTAACCCTTTTGACTATTCTTGTAGCACTATGATCATGATTCATAGTCATGCTAGTCACAGTAGACTCAAAGAAATCTTTTGTTAGTGCTTGTGTGCATTCATCAAAGAGTTTTAATGATTGCATGCTATGATTAATTCCTTTCTCCAAATTGTGAATTATGCTTAATGGTTGATCTTACATACAAGTCTTATCGATGAACCTAAATTTCCACATCATGTATCCACTTTTGGTGTCGTTCAATTGATAAGAATGTGAGTATCATTGCATGAATAATAATGATCATATAATGATGGAATAAATATATTGGTGATGACAGTTGAATCTTAATTGTAAATGAAGAGAATTTGAAAGAATGAGAGCCTAGTAGTTAATTTTCAGACTAGGCTAAGGTGGTATGCTACAAATGGTGTCAGAGCTAGTAGTTCAAACACTCTGGCCTATGGACCAATCCACCTCTCTAAGGCATGAATGAGGTTTATCTTCTTAAGAGATAAGAGGCTTCAATGACTTGTTTTAGTTATAAAATTTCTATAAGAAAAATAATCGATAAGCCATAAGGTTGAAATTAAATAGGTTGGAGTACAAATTGTAAGCCATGCCATGTAAATGTTATAATGATTCTCACAGCTAATGAAATTTCGAGCTAAGGTTGTTTAACAGGATGGATTTGAGTTAGCAAAAGTAGTATTTTAATGAGTGAGAGCTCCTCTATTCTTGTAAAACAAGTAACTAATTGCATAAAGGGATTGTTTAAAAACAAAATTAGCCCATCGGATCACTAGATAGTGGATATTAATTATATCATTATTTAAGTTCCTAAAAGGTTATTTAAATAACTCTTGAGGGCGCAGCATCATGGTTGGACTACAGTATCATTAGAGTAACGAATCTCTAACTATATACCTCTATATTTAGAGTAACGAACTATTGGGTAGAAACAATTATATTTGCTCCGACGTGACCTATTGTGTAATTGGAAAAAAGTAAACCTAGCCTCTGTGTCATCTAAGGCTATGAGTTCAGTGATGTTTGCGAGTTTCTTTATAAAGGCTTTAATGCACATATTTAGATATGGATGGAGTCTTCACGGAGGGCCCATGTCTCAATACTCATCCATTATGTTGATTTCTTGACCAAAAATCCACATCAATCGAAGACTTGAGAGTTAAATTCCGAGAAATGTTTTGATGATCTATGCCTCCTATGTCGTTGTGCTCCGTGAACTTCTAAGCAATGGGTCAACATTTATCTCGTTCTAGAAATCAACAAGAATGAAGGAGGAAGTCAAGACCATGTCATTTCTGCAGAAATTACTTTTTCCAGAAATCTTGATATGTAAAAGGGTTATTTTGGAAACTCATCTAAACAATTTTGATATTGTTCATAGTTAGAGCCTTTGAAAAATTCAACTCCACTTTTTTCCATCCGGGGAAAACTTATTCTCTCACTAAACCAAACTCCACTCCTTTCCGTCCATGATCCTCTCATCACTCAAATTTGAGGTTTTGCTATTTAAACCAGACCAAATAAGAGCGAACATGGTTTCCACCGAATGAAAGAAGAACTGTCATCTGAACTTCAAATTGAGATGGGGACGAGGCTTCTGCGCAAGCTATGTAGGTTGTGAGGTGGTGGTTGTTAATTTTTTTTGGAGAAAATTTTAGCTAATTAAATTATTTTAATCATATGTACAATTATAGGGAGACTAGTCGTACAAAAATGTGTGATTCACCATACTGTTGCTCCTCCCTTGGGGCTGGGCGCTTGATGCGCTTGTCGTTATCCTTGGTGTGATGCTTTATCCCTCATGCGCTGTCATTTTTTTTGTTGATTATGTTAGAAGTTTTTTTTTCGACTATGAGAAGATGGAGAAAATCACGTTGACGACTACTGTTTCCTTTGTCTTTGTCAAATGCAGTGTTTTCAGTTGCCTTGCAGCAAATTTGAAGGCATTCGACGGCTGACCGAGTTGGCAGCCAATGTAATGGGGTTGGATAATGGTTATCCTCATGGGCATCATCAACCTTAGTTGGATAGAGATTATTTTTAAATGACACGACACACCATGGTTATCCTCATGGGCGTCATCAACCTTAGCCATGTGATGAACAAAAACGTGGAAGGATAAAAATCTGGAAGGGTGGATAATGTTTATCCCGTCTTTGAATGAGTTCTCTATCTTCCGATGCATTGTGGCTACGAATAAATGAGTGAGCGAGCTCGATCCTCAGGACGGATTATCTAGTTTAGTTGGAAACATACAAATTGTTCTCTAGCAGTGTGAGTTTTCGTTTGCCATTCAGAGGAAGCTCGGTGCACCGGTTGTTTGTACTCAAAATGATGCTCTTCGGGATGCGTCCTGTATGAGGTTGCTAAGACCATGACAACTTAGACGAATTTTCCTTGCCAGATTTTGTTTACGTAGGGTCATTTTTATCCTAAGGGTTTTTCAAACCCACCCAAACCTCTCAGCTACGACTGAGTTATTTACAATTGTGATAAAACAATATGGTATAAATTTGGATCCCTGAGTTTCTCAAGGATACCTCTCAGCTACGACTGAGTTATTTACAATTGTGATAAAACAATATGGTATAAATTTGGATCCCTGAGTTTCTCAAGGATAGTATATCATATCTTCTCTCTTTCACCAGTAGGAATCCATATTAAAAAGTTATTTAAAATGGTGGAACTTTTCTCAAAATTACTTTATAATAAATTTGTGATCCTCTAGAAAATTTTTTGATGGTCATTACTCCGTTGAAAACATGTGTGGCATCAAAGCAGTTCGGTAAATTTGTTGCAGTCTTGCAAATAAGAAATAAATGCCTTTATAGTTATTGATATGGCAAAGAGCGTAACTGCAAACATAGAGGACAAAATTGGAGATGATTTGTTTTGTAACTTCCCCGGTGTACATAAATTCATTACCAATTGTAGTGACAAAGAATTCAAGATTTCCCTGTGTTACAACACTTGATGTGAAATCAAACTGCACATAAGAATCAGTCCCAGTTATATGAGTTATTTTGTCCCATGCATAAAATAGAGGAATGTGAAGAATTATATTCGAGAGGAATACTCGGGAGATGATAATATTATCTTTTTGTATTTCGCTATGTATGAATGTTGTTTTCTTGGTTTTGTTGAATGCCTACTATCACTTTAATGCATGTTAGCTTGTAGAAGCATTGTTTTAAGTTTTTCATTGCATCTTATTGATGTCACATGCATGAAAAGTTTTTACACTAACGGTTGTCATTGCAGTGACTTGCCCCAAACACATGCTTGTTTTCCCATTTTTTGAATCTTGCACTCATTGTTTGCATGCATGATCATCCACTCTTGTTTACACTTAGGTTCACCATGCATTAAATTTTTTTTCATGTTTTCAGTTGCCAATGGGCGGGTCTGCGCTGCCTTGGCCGGAACCTTGCCTTGCCCGTCTAGCAGTGCGCATTTATGAGAGTGAAGGCCCTTCATTCCCTCCAAAATTTGCACAAATCTAGCCCAACACTGGACTCCAGGCTTGCTTTGTGAAATTCTAGGAGGCAGTGTCATTCTAGTGCCAAAAATTGTGCAATGTAGTTTGCTAGGTTTGCATGTCATTGTTGACTGAAACTACGCATTGCATATTTTTAGTCCTTAGAAGGACATGCTGGACTGTGAATTGTGCACTTCCAACAGTGAGTCAGCCACTTGATAGCCCAAAATGTGCCCTACATAGTTTTGGTAGTCACTTTGCCACACTCTCGGTGAAAATTACACAATCTTCCTAGACAGTCACCCGGGTATGTTGCATGTCAGTGCTCAAGTTGCTTTTGGTTTTCAACTGATAGATTTCTTTCCATGATTTTTTCTCTGTCTCTAGGTATCGCACATGTTTTCCTGTTTCTCAGCAGTACAGGTTCAATTTCCTCCAAGAGAGGGGGATGAAAGCACACCGTCGAGAGCACAACTAGGGATGTAGTTGAACAAGTATCTATGAGCTTGCCTATCTATGAAGACGCCAAGTTGTTCACAGAAAAAGATATCAAGATGAAATAGCAAGACATTAATGATACATTCTTAGGCACATTTGAGGAAAATCTGGAAGACCGCAGGGTCTATGTCACCATTCACAAGTCTGGCTTGTACCAAATTGCATGCAATTATCTCGTGTTTCCATGCATCGACATGATCCACTCGATTGTCTCGCATAGTGATCCTGAGACAGTGGTGTTGAAAAGTGCTAGTGGAACACAACTTGTTACCTTTAGGGTGAAGGAATTTTAGGAAATGTATCACTTCCCACAGACGGTGATCACAATTGAAAGCTGGGCAAAAGAGCCAAACAAGTTTAGGACAATGCCCAACTAGGTTTACGAGAGGAAGGGACTGCGGAAGGCATATGAGTACTTGGTCATCTTTGCATGCCACTTATATACACAAGAGAGCACAATGACCTTCCCCAAGGTTGGGTGATTACGTTGGATCAACTGAAAAGTTGCAACTAGTCTGACATGTTAGCTCTCAGGTTGAAGGAAAAAGTGACAGAAGCTCAACATTTGTCGAAGGGTTAGCATGTAGAGATATACATGTCTTCTTCAATTATGGATGCAGTTTGCTCCTGGAACCAGTTCACACACATGGGTTGGGCATGGAAACCTTAAAAAACCTTTGTGCATAGTTATTACAAATTTTTCTCTGAATGCATCTTCCATTGATTTTTTATATAATTTTCAAATTGCTTTGTTACCGTGGTGTACAAAATGATAATTGAGCAAGATCCACCTTGCATGTTGCAGGCAACGATTGAGGCATTGATTGACATAGTAGATTTTTATGGCTCACCCCTTGGCACCTTCATATGGATGTATAGTGTGGAGAAGGCTCCACATGTTTTACCAAAGTTTTCCATGGACAAAGCTCATCATGCAAGAGGCGTCATATCACTTCTCTATAGGGTTTCCACCAAGACTACATAGGAAGAGGAAGGCACTTTGGCTCACTCTTCCTTTGCGGATTAGGTTGCGTGAGATACATAATCTCAAACATGTTGTGGTCAAAATGGAGGGGTTCAAGAGATTCACCTTTAGCACCTAAAGTTTCAATCCGTATGACCCACATTGCTTGGTGAAGGAGAATTGTTCGAGAGTGCAATTTCCTTCGATCCACAAGGCATGTCATTGGCCTGAGGAAGATCCATAGAAATTTTTATATCACTCCTCCAGGATCAATGAACTAGTTAACATAGTTGTAGAGTGGTTAGAAAAGCAGAGGAAAGAAACATCTCAGAGAGCAGCATGATCAGTAGTAGTAGAGGATAGTAGACCTGCGCGTGACAAATGCAAAATAAAGGTTGTTTACATTGTGGAGGCATCACAAAACTGTAATTTCAAAGTAGATACACTTGTGTTGATAGTAACTTTAGAGATTTAGGCGAAGAGGCATCAACGTGGCAAGATGATCCCGCAAAGGTTAAGAGAGAAACTGAGGATAGATGAAACAAAAAAGGAGTTGCAGGAGTTGAAGTAGTAGCTCAGGGAAGAATTGGAGCTACACAAAAGAGAGAAGGAAGTGCATTAGGAGTAGGTACATAAGGAGGTGCAACATTCACAGATTGACGAAACTGTACCAATATAGGTTATAGACTCATCTAGGCAGTTAGCATAGAGAAAACAGGGTGAGCAATCATAGGAGCAAGACTTACCTCAAGAAATTGAACATATTCTATAGTAGATGGATACAAATATGGTTTAGCTAGAGTCAAATAAGGATATTGACCTCATGTCTTAATACTAAGAGGTCACCCACCCGACTTCACCACATCTAGAAGCAGAGCTAGTCCCAAGCGATCAAGGAGACACATAGATACTTGAAAACAATGTGGAGGCAGAGATGTACAACATATCATTCGACGAGACGCAACACAGGTTTGTGTAGTCATGCAAAGTACCCACTCTAGATGTTCACATATCTCCTACACAGTTTGAAAAATGAGTCATTGTATTCGATGTGCACAAGCATCTAACAGTATTGGAGAATGCTACCAAAGAATATGATGAATCCACCAGCTCAAGTGTTAGATTCTTTATAGCTGATATTGAGCGTATTGCTAAAGAGTTACAAGAGGCCAAGTAGAGAGGAGAATAGGTTACAACATCCACCAGAGAAGAGTTGAGGAGAGTAATACTAGATGAAGTATCATCTCTTGAGGTAGTGATGTGGATGTTCCACTCTAGATTCATCATCATGTAGGTAAGTCTACTTTTCATGTCTTTTGCTTCTTTTCTATATCTTTTTGTATTTCGCTATGTATGAATGTTGTTTTCTTGGTTTTGTTGAATGCCTACTATCATTTTAATGCATGTTAGCTTGTAGGAGCATTGTTTTAAGTTTTTCATTGCATCTCATTGATGTCACATGCATGACAATGTTTCTACACTAACAGTTGTCATTGCAGTGACTTTCTCCACACACATGCTTGTTTTCCCATTTTTTGAATCTTGCACTCACTGTTTGCATGCATGATCATCCACTCTTGTTTACACTTAGGTTCACCATGAATTCAAAAATTTCATGTTTTCAGTCGCCAATCAGTGGGTCTGCGCTGCCTTGGCTAGAACCTTGCCTTGCCCAACTAACAATGCACATTTCTGAGAGTGAAGGCTCTTCATTCCCTCCAAAATTTGCACAAATATGGCCCAATACTGGACTTTAGGCTTGCTTTACGCAATTCTGGGAGGCAGTGTCATCATAGTGCCAAACATTGTGCAATATAGTTTGTTGGGTTTGGATGTCATTGTTGACTGAAACTACGCATTGCGTAGTTTCAGTCCTTAGAAGGACATGTTGGACTGTGAATTGTGCACTTCCAACAGTGAGTCAGCCACTTGATAGCCCAAAATGTGCCCTACGCTTTTTTGGCAGTCACTCTGCCACACTCTCGGTGAAAATTACACAATATTCCTAGATAGTCACCCGTGTATGTTGCATGTCAGTGCTCAAGTTGCTTTTGGTTTTGAACTAATAGATTTCTTGCCATGATTTTTTCTTTGTCTCCAGGTATCAAACATGTTTGCCTATTTCTCAGCAGTACAGGTTCAATTTCCTCCAAGAGAGGAGGGTGAAAGGACACTGTCAAGAGCACAACTAGGGATGTAGTTGAACAAGTATCTATGAGCTTCCCTATCTACGAAGACACCAATTTGTTCATAGAAAAAGATATCAAGATGAAATAGTAGGAGATTAATGATACATTCTTAGGCACATTTGAGGAAAATCTGGAAGACCGCAAGGTCTATGTCACCATTCACAAGTCTGGCTTGTACCAAATTGCATTCAAGTATCCCGTGTTTCCATGCATGGACATGATCCACTCGATTGTCTTGCATATTGATCCTGATACAGTGGTGTTGACGAGTGCTAGCGGAACACAACTTGCTACCTTTCGGGCAAAGGAATTTCAGGAAATTTATCACTTGCCACAGACGGTGATCACAATGGAGAGTTGGGCAAAAGAGCCAACCGAGTTCAGGACAATGCCCAGCTAGGTTTACAAAACGAAGAGACTACAGAGGGCATATCAGTACTTGGTCATCTTTGCATGCCACTTATATAGCCAATATAGCACAAATACCTTCCTGTAGATTGGGTGATTACGTTGGATCAATTGAATAGTTGCAACTAGTCTAACATGTTGGCTCTTAGGTTGAAGGAACAAGTGACAGAAGCTTGACATCTGTCGAAGGGTTAGCATGCATAGATATACATGTATTCTTACATTATGGATGCATTTTGTGCCTGGCAGCAGTTCACACACATGGGTTGGGCATGGACACCTTCAAAAGCCTTTCTGCACAGTTATTACAAATTTTCTTCTGAATGCATCTTCCGTGGTTTTTTTATACAATTTTCAGATTGCTTTGTCACCGTGGTGTACAAAATGATAATTGAGCAAGATTTACCTTACATGTCGCAGGCAACGATGGAGGCATTGATTGCATAGTAGATTTTTATGCCTCACCCCTTGGCACCTTCATATGGATGTACAGTGTGGAGAAGGCTCTGCATGTTTTGCCGAAGTTTTCCATGGACAAGCTCATCATGCAAGAGGTGTCATATCACATCTCTATAGGGTTTCCACCAAGACTACACAGGAAGAGGAAGGCACCTTGGCTCACTCATCCTTTGCGGATTACGTTGCGTGAGATACAGAATCTCGAACATGTTGAGGTCGAGATGGAGGGGTTCAAGAGATTCAACTTTGGCACCTAAAGTTTCAATCCGTATGACCCACATTTCTTGGCGAAGGAGAATTGTGTGAGAGTGAAATTTCCTTGGATCCACAAGGCCTGTCATTAGCCTGAGGAAGGTGCATAGAACTTCTTTTATCACTCCTCTAGGATCAATGAACCGGTTGACATAGTTGTAGAGTGGTTAGAAAATTAGAGGAAAGAAACATCTCAGAGAGCAGCAAGATCAGTAGCAGCAGAGGGTAGTAGACCTGTGTGTGATAAAGGCAAAATTGTAATATCTCGCCCTTAATAATAAATAGTAAATAATAATAACTAATAAAAATAATACAAAAATAATAATTAATAATAAAAATAATGAATAATAATAAATAAATCACTTAATTATAAATAATAAATAATAATAAGTAATAATACAAAAATAATAAGTAATAATAAAAATATGATTAATAATAAATAAATCACTTAATAATAAATAATAAAAAATAATAAATTCATAACTGTTAAATATAAATGATATTAAAATTATATAAAAAGAAATAAGTAATAAATAATAAAATAAAAATAGTAATAACCATATTAAAGCTCTAAATAAGAATAAATAGAAATAAAACAAGAAAATTATCAAAAGGAAGGAAATAAAACAAGAAAGCTAAAAATCAAAAGAAAAGTAAAGAAATAAAACAAGAAAAAAGTTGCATGCAGACACATGGAGTGTGTGCATGTGGTTCCCCTTCCAATGTTTTGTTCTATTTAATAGATGGTGAGCAAGATGGGAGGTATTCTATCATTCGGAGATTCTATCTTTCATTCTCTTGGGAGAATGGTATACTAAGACTTAGGAGCACTGGCAGTAGTCGTTGATTGAGGGCTCGGGGGTGGCCAGTTGTAGCAGATTCCTGCAAAATTGCGCCTACGGTTGGGAGGAGAGTCGTTCCCAAAATCTAGTGATCATTTGGCAGACTGCAATTATAGGTAATATAGGTGAGCTCATTTGTAAGTAATTGTTTTTCATTAAGACATTAATTTTAGCTTTACTTTGTACTGTTACATATGGTATTAGAGCGGGTTTAACCCTTAGGGCCTATGGGCATCTGAAAAAATTATTTTGTTGGAATTTTTAACTTGACTTGTTTTAAAGTTACAGGTTGATTACTTCCAGGAGGCCGCATAATTTTTACAAACCCTAACTATGCCGTAAATTTCTTTATTCAATGCATACTTACTGCATAGTTATATTTTGATTAGTTTTGGTGATTACTTTTCTTAAGGAATTTAGACTTCTGTGATCCATAACATTTTTTAGAGAATATTCGGCGAAATCACATTACTTTTCTTTCTAACTTAGAATAAAAATGGAGTACTATTATTGATTTTCCTCATTTGCTGTGGAGATTTTGATTGATAGTAATTTTAGTGTTGTCTTCTATATTGATGGTGAAGATTGAAGGAATCATATAAAGAAATCGAAACGTTTCAATGTTTATTTGGTCTTTTTTCCCTTGCTTACAGTGGTGAAGATGTATCTCCTCTTGGTGATCTTGCGAGGTTTTTTTGGTATTGATTTTTTTGCTGGAAATCCTTACAGGTGCCTTCATAAATTGCTAATTAATTTAATTTATTATGTGACTCTATTTTGCCTCAATTGCACAACTCCTTCCGTCTACAGGTCCATGGGGTTGAACTCGAGACCTGGGAAATTGATTTTAAATCACCAACCAACATTTCCTTGCAAAGATCTTATTTTAGATGAGTAAATTGGGTTTATTTCCTTGCTTGGAGCCCAATCCATGCTCAACGATTTTGGGATGGTAACCTAATCACTCTGGTCATGGAGCTAGTAGAGTATTGCCAGAATCACAAAAGATCCCTTAAGGTTTCCTCTTTTGCATTTTTGTTTCTACGTTTCTCGGAGTGGTGCACCTCAGAATCAGTGGTTTTTTTTTTACAGACAAAGAACCATCTATGATGGATGGCCTCCCGTGTCTTTATTATCGACAGATTGCCAAATCGTGTGCATGCAAGAACGAATCAATGGCTACCTCTGTTTATTCATGTTGAATCAAGTTGTTTTGAGGCGATTTTCTATGTTTGTGTTGCATCTATCTGTTTTGAGGAAATTTTCTGCTGCAATCTTTTCTATAACCTTTCTAGCAGGTTCGACCTGCAATTAGAAATACCGTATAGATCTTTGCCTCTGGTGCCCTGTAGGGATTGAATCCAGATTGTTACACTTTGCATTATTTTTATATTTTCTTCAGTTTTCGCACAGCCCTTTATGAACCCTAATCCGCCCATCACGCACTTAAAATTTAGACATGTGTTCCTAATTTCATGGTGATTGATGCGAGAAGGATAATTTTCTAATCACGCAGAATCCAAAGCCCTCGTGTCATCAAACAAAAATTTCTAGAATGGGGCATTTCCAAGAATCGAACTCGGGACTTCTCATACCCAAAGCGAGAATCATAATTAAGCTCAACCAGTGCAGGGTTTATAAATTATGCTAAATGCAGTCTGAATTCATGATTTCGTTCCAAGTCAATGATCTATTTTTTTTTCTAATTCTTACCGTCGCCGCTTCCTTGTAGCCGAATTAGATCAGAACCTGCTTGAAGCTTCGTAGCTAGAACAACTACAAATACTATTAATGTATCTAATATTATGAAGGTGGAATTCCATCTCAGCAAAATATTCTGATAAAGCTCATTCCCTCAGCTAGCATATTACAAAGATGTATCTTGTGCTTTTGTAGGATGATTGTTTCATCCCTTCGTATTTATTTTTGTTTATGTTTCCATTACTGGAACCATGAGAAGGAGTATTTTATGGTGATTGATACATTTTAAGTTGAGTTGATCACAGAGATTAATTTACAGTGACCAGTTTTGGCGACCTTCAGATCTTCAGTCTGACGTGGCATGCAATTTTATGGCTAATTGTATTGTAATTTAAGGGATTTGAAATGGTGTTGCCTTCGCGGGTACGCTTGCAGGCAGATCATATAATTAATAAAATGATTATTTTTTTGTGTTGGGGAGGAATAACCTTCCCAGTCATCCGATCCGGTTCTGGGTCGGGTGGCAGTGTCTTTTCTTTATGGTGTGGAATATTTTTATGCTTGATTCATAAATTTTCTTACACGTATATCATATTAAATTTGCTAAACTAAACATCAATACAAATTTTATACTGTCATAGCAAATTAATCGTACTTTTTATTTGGGGTGAATGTAACTGAATGTGATTAAAGGGAAAATGTCACTTTAGTTTTACTTTGTATTGTTACAAAAATAAAGGTTGTTTATAGCGTAGAGGCATAACAAAGCTGCAATTTCAAAGTAGATACACTTGTGTTGAACGTAAATTTGGAGATTGAGACTAAGAGGCAACAACATGGCAAGATGATCCCGCAAAGGTTAAGAGAGAAACAGAGGATAGAGGAAACAAAAAAGGAGTTGCAGGAGTTGAAGCAATAACTGAGGGAAGAATAGGAGCTACAGAGAAGAGAGAAGGAAGTACAGTAGGAGTAGGTACATAAGGAGGTGCAACATTCATAGATTGATGAAACTGCACCAATACAGGTTATAGACTCATCCGAACAGTTGGCATAGAGCAGACAGGGTGAGAAATCATAGGAGCAAGACTTAGCTCAAGAGATTGAACATATTCTACAGTAGATGGATACAGATATGGTGCAACCAGAGTCAAATTAGCATATTGACCTCATGTCTCAGAACTAAGAGGTCACCCACCCGACTTCACCACATCTAGAAGTAGAGCAAGTCCCAAGCGATCAAGGAGACACATAGATACTTGAAAACAATCTGGAGGTAGAGATGTACAACACATCATTCGATGAGATGCAAAACAGATTTGTGTAGTCACACAGAGTGCCCACTCAAGATGTTCACATATCTCCTACATAGTTTAAAAAATTATTCATCATATTGGATGTGCACAAGCATCCAACAGTGTTGGAGAATGCTACCCAAGAATATGATGAATCCACTAGCTCAAGCGTTATATTCTTTATAACTGATAATGAGTGTATGGCTAAAGAGTTACAAGAGGCCAAGTACAAAGGAGGATAGGTTACAACATCTGCCAAAGAAGATTTGAGGAGAGTAATACTAGATGAAGTATCATCTCTCGAGGTAGTCATGTGGACGTTGTACTCTAGATTCATCATCATGTAGAAGTCATTTTTCCATCTCAACAGTTGGAAGCAACGATGTGCTAGGAGAGCATGCATCTTGTCAAATATGCATACTTTTTTCAATCGCATGCAAACATGGACAATGAGGTACAAGGGAGCCCCATTTCACTTTCCAAAGATGATGAAGCCAAATCCAGTAGAGTTGAAGCCATGCATCAAGATTCAGATCCAGAACTATGACGAACTCTCGCAACTCATCACTAGTGTGCAAGATTAACATGCATGGGTGTTTAGAAGAATGGATGTCATTATGCACACACACACGATCCTAGTTTGCAGGCTTCATATGCATGGGCGTTCAGAAGAATGGATGCCATTATGCACACACATGCGATCCCATCCATTAGCACACTCACTGAGGAAAAGTCAAAGAACCAAGTCCGATTGGAGCTAGACATGTACTTTGATGAGTTGATGTTCATAGCCACTAGCACAGACTTGGAGATCAACGCATACATTATGCATCAGTATCTTACTGCTCTGGCTGCACTCAAGACTATGATGTGCATGTTATCAGACGAGTTTGAAAGAGGTTCCAAATCAGTGTACTTAGATGCAACAAAGGCAAGAGTGTGATTTTAGCAGGATGTCACCATTGAGCATGCGGAAACCATAACAGACTACCAAGCTTGGCATTAATTTTCCACCGTCAAACATCACGAGGATATTGAAGAGTTGGCCTTCTCACAACCATATGAGTGTTAGTGATAGCTTGCATGGCTTTCTCAAGCCTATTTTGTCTCACATGGGTACATGTGAATATTGTAACGTAACATATTGTAAAAGTGAAAGACCAAGTGTCGATAGTAGTAGTTGAAGAGTCATGAGGGTAGATGAAGAGTCACAAAGGGGAATGTCAAGGGTCACCCCACCCTTTTCTATTTATAGAACCTCATAACTCATTGTACAGGCTTTGGGGAGCCATACTTTCAATAGGTGTATCTTAGAGAAAGCTTGGAGTGTATTCTAACAAGCGTTGACTTCTTCACAGTGTAGAGATAGTATATCTCTTTGGAGGAGAAGGTGGTAGTGATCTTAACATGTTTCCGGTCTAGTGGTTGGTCATAGTTGTATGTATGATTGTATATTTCACTTTGTTAATATAACATAGCTAGCACATTTCATGCATATGTTGTTATTGTAGTTCAGTTGTCTTGGTTACTCCAATGATATATGTAGCTTTTGTTTAGGCATTTATATATGGACTTTTCTATATATGTTTGTATGAATCTTATCGAGATGTGCTATTGGTTTAACCATCACTTTGAATCGTTGGCTAACCTACTTACTAGTTTGTGATGAATATTTGCCCGTGTGTTCCCTTTCAAGTTGCGCGTTGTCACATGTTTGTAAAGGGCACACTCATATGATGTTCCATGTGTTAGATCCATTCACACATCTTCCATAACTTTCCACATATGTCAAACCGTTGCTACCAACAAGGACATCTTACTCACCTCTGCGTGCAAATGTGGTCAAGGCGATACCGCACTACACATTGCTAGGACTCCCACACCAAATGGTCTAAGTTCTATTTGGGACTTCTTACCAGGGAGATCCCTTGAGATTTTGGTTGCTCCAACACTAATTACAAGTGGTTACAAGGAGTTTCTCTGGTATGTTGCATGCATAAAACAATGCTAAAGTGAAGAATAATACAAAACAATAACTAACAATTAACATGTTTATTAATGTCAATTTTACTTTGTCCACTCATATATGAGAATCTTAAAATTTTTATTTATTATATATTACGAACATTTACAAAATTCAATCTATTGTTAAACGCTCTTATGAGGACACAAATAATTTATATCATGATTTAAAAGTGATACTTCCATCATTATAAATATGCATAGTACAGTTGAACAATTTGGTAATACTGGTGAAGTATGGTGCCATACCCACAATATTAATGAGATATTCAATTAGCTCACAGGAAGTATCTCTGAAAGAATGATATATATATATATATATATCTGTCATGAAAATTATGGCGGTAACTAAGTAATTTTAAAAATATGTTTATTGGATTAAAATTTTCATGATATGGTCATCATGTTGTTTTACTGATAATAAAATCAAATTATGAGTTGTACGATTGTTATAAAAGGGCATGAATTTGTAAAATTCCAACTAATATATGAAGGGATAGTCCACTGAAGGACATAACTCAGTGGAATAAAGTCTAGAAATCATAATAAAGGATGATTATATAAAATAGGAAATGTTAAACACTAGTAAGGTAACTCACAAACAAAAAGAGATAATATAGCAATTGTTTCCTTTCACAGATCATGGACCACATGAGTAAAACTCAAAGGTAAACTATATAAAATGGAAATTATATACCTCATCAAAAGCTGGAGGTTAATTAAGTGGGTTCCACTATAGAATAAGTTCTAAGGTATTATGGAATGATATGTAATGGTAAAGCTTCCCATGAAATAGTGTTAAGATGGAAAAGCACATGGTATAATATAAGACAATGTAATTGTGAAAATTGTCTTTCAATTTAATCCTTTGATTATTGCATTTATATATAATGATACAATTCATTTTGGAATATGATTTGTTCTTTGATTAGAGAAAAATGATATCAAAGGGAACCTAACCTTATCAGGCTATTATATATCGTGATAGATGAGTCTTTCATTGGATATACATAGTTGGACCTACAAGTGTCATTTAGCACAACAATATATAAACAATGGTAAAAAATAAATTAATCACTTGGAAAAGCGAGACACCAAGAGATGAGATTCCTACCAAATCCCATTGGTGAATGGGAAAGGATAATTCTTTCATGATAAAGATTCTAGATTTAATTCTAGATAAGTCAGATGGATTGGAGATAAATATAAATTGAGAAAAACATAAAAGCTTTGCGGGAGATAAACGAAATCTTTTATGAGGAAAAGCCTCACAGGAGAGAAAGGTGAGATTTTTTGACATAAGCCTAGGAAAATGGATAAAAAGATCCATAAAAGTGGGATGCCGCTAATGGAAACCATATCATGAAAGAGGGTATGAAATACCCATTGCAGAGATCAATAAGAGTAAATACATCCATTGCAAGAACCTTTGATTGAGGGTTAACTAGAAGCATCATTTCTAGGATGAGTGGTGGTGCTCCGTTTTCCAAGTGGTGTTCTATCTTCTAATCTAGTTGGATCCACTTGTGTGGGAAATAATGTATGTTTACTCCTTACTTTTTATGTTGTGGAATCATTCAATTCAGATGTATGGATGGTTGTGTTATCTTTTCTTTTCTTTTCTTTTCTTTTTTTTCTTTAGCCTAAGGCTAAGTTTATATTAAAAAATATGTAATGTATACAAGAGGTTTGAACCTATGAGAGTGCCACTGATGACTATGCAACCTCGTTCAAGAATATAACAGAAATTAACTATTCCGCTAAGGGAGAGTGCACTGATGACTGTGCCACTTCTCTTTAAAAATATAACCGGAGAATTGATGTGTTTTCCAGTGAAATCATAAGCAAACATTACATAACAGAAGAATTTCCTGGATACTAAATAAGCATGGAGAGGTAGGAAAGTTTGAAGACGAGCCGCTATTAGCCAGAGTGTACTTCAAACGCCAAATGCCATGCCAAGAAGACCGAACAGGTAAAGCTGAGACAACAAAATCATGCAAGATGGCAAGGATGGTTGTGTTATCGTTAATTGAGCATGATGAAATTTTTATCCATGTGACTCTTATTGCAATCAAGAGTAAAGTTAGAGGTAGAAGCATAGTACACAGTTGTTAATACTTGGGCCAAGGGGCCATCTTACCCATGTTAGAACCTGTATGTGACCATGATCAATAAGTGTAAATTCTTGTACTATATTTGTTTATGAGGTGATCATATATGAATGTTTGAGATAGATATTAAATCTAAAATTGATCATTATAGTATGCCTCTAACATTATGTGATATCTCTGGTTTAAAATGGAAACTATTTACAAGATGTCTTACTAGAGAGTTTTTCCTATTTAAAAGGTACTTCCACTAGCACTAGAATGATAGAAAGTAGTATATACAGAGGTATAAACATTGTAATGCCTTGGAAAACTATTGTAACAAAGATCTTCTCTATAGGAGGTTATCCACTTGAAGA
>APFE030426219.1:58342-82257 GCA_000404065.3 Pinus taeda | reverse complement strand
CAAAGTTTATAGTCTAAATATTATTATGAGCTAATAATATTTGACTGTTCTATATTTAGACTGAGCAATCACTCCGCTATGATCAAAAATAGAAGTCCATCTATTTTTCCCAACTTGATCAATCATCCATAAACAACAACCTGCAATCCATAGAGATGATCCATATGTCTAAAAATAGACATAGTCTAAAAATAGACTTGCGCCAAAAATAGCCTGCGGGCCCACTTAGTGAAGGCGACTGCTTTCCACTAAGCTCCATCATCTTGTTGCATTCTCAACAAACATTTCTTGTTGCACACTTTTCAACATCCAACTCTTTCACAATCAAAAAACTTAAAGGGAAACTTCCCTTTATATTTTCTTGAACCACACTTTAATTTTCTGGCTAGTTGATCCAGCTCCTAATCAGATTCACAACTCGAGCAATCTTGATGATCTTTATTCTCCTTGGCCTTTATGGATACTTTGAATGTTGCATCCTTAGGTTCAAAATTTTATATTCCTAGTCTCATCTCACAGGTTGTGAGAGTACCATGCACTTGATCCATCTTGAGATCCTTTAAATTATTTGTTTCTTCAGTTGCTGAGACTTTGGCATTAAATCTCATGGGTAGAGTTCTTAATATTTTCTGAACAATCATCTCTTCCTTAACCTCTTCACCAATTCCTATAATCATATTAATTAATTCATCAACTCTGAGGAAGTATTCTACTATGCTTTCATTTTCACTCATTCTTAAGTTCTCAAACATCATTCTAAAAGTCTGAAGTTTCACTTGCTTGACTTTATAATCTCCTTCATTACTATGATTAAGCTTTACCTACACTTCCTTAGCAGACTTACAATGCATAAATTTTACAAGTTATGATCGGCTAAGGCCAAAGAGAATGGCATTCTAGGTTTTATAAATGTTCCCATATAATCTTTTACCATTTCCATCAGTGGGAGAAATATTAGGGATATTCTAGTGTACTAGTACTGCAATCCAAACATCTATTCCCAAGGACATAAGATACACTTCCATTATTACTTTGAAAAGGGCATAGTTTTTCCCATAAAAGTATGGTATTCTACTTGAGTAAGCCTCTCGATTCTCTTGCCTAGAAATAATTCCTTATAGATCTACCTTCCACTGATTATACTATTACTAAAGGAACCTTGGATTTGATACCAATTGTGAAATAAGGAATTGCTGAGATGGGGGGTGAATTAGTAATTATGAGATTATTTTTCATTTCCGTTATGCTTATAGTTCCATATTATCTTATTTTACTTGTGAGAGCATTCATTCACAAAATAAGTGAACAACAATTTCAAAAATACATGTTCATACAACAATCACATGAGCAACACACACATTTTTTACAATGTTTTTCAAGTGGAAGCCCAGAGGGAAAAAACCACCAAATTTGTTGTTTGTTTATGATGTAAATTAAGCACCCACTTAATTAATATTCTTTTGGTGGGAACTCATGGGGGCACTGACCCCCTTTAGTTAGCTAGCACTAACTTTCCTAGAGGCACCAATACCTTCTTAGTGTAGGCACCAACCTGCTCCAACCACTATTGTAATATTTCATTAAATTTTCAAATTGAAAACAAAGGCATACAAATTTGAAAGTAAATACCAAAATGGTTGGTTGTAGGTTGAACTTCTGCACTTTTTCTTATGTGCTCACATGCAAAAATTCTCTACTTGCTGCTCATAACAACATATCCTCAGCACTCTGATTTCCCTTTGAAAGGCTCTCCATTGATTTCTCTTCAACACTACCCTCACTATTCTCCACGCTGCACTTCCACCACACTTACTGTTGTATCTTTTAGTATGATCCTTTGTGCTTCGACGTCACTGTCTCAATGCACAATGCTCTCTTCTCAATGCTACATCAGTTGGCTCAACTCCCTACCTCCTCAATTGCAGGTGATGGTTTTGTTTCAATGATGCACTTTGTGCAAGACATACTCTGTTGTCTGTACTCTAATTTCCCAACTATACTGCAACATGGCTTCCCATGTTGTTGTTGTGTCTTCTGGTAGTTTCCTATCACACTAACAAATCAGGGATGGGCCTTACAATTCTCTACTGTCTAATTGCATTGAGTTCCATGCTAAGAAATTAGGTCTCAGGTGACCTATAGACTCCTCTGAGAGCCCCATTCTTATATAAAACACCCAGTCGTGCACGCGAAGTAGCTGATTGCTTCCTTTATTCACCCTAATTTTTCCTTTCCATAAATATCGTCCTTGATTTCTTGTTACAACATCTTGTGTAGGTTTAATCCATTTCTACAATCAACTCCTTTGAGCCTACATTCAATTCCATAGCTTCCAACCCAGACATCCTATAACTAGTTGTACTGCTTCATTAGAGAAATTCCATATCATAACTTTACAGAGGTGGAAAATTATGATTCTTCTTAGTCCCAATATTCTCAGCTCCCTTGGTGCTTAGATCCTTGAGCATTTTCTTTATCATATGATTGGACCTGTGACCGATGGCTTAGTGCTTAGGTGCTAAGGCCTTTGGTCTCCTTCTAAGGGCTAAGCTTCATTTATTAACTACTCTACGCCCTTGGTTCTTTAGAATCTCATGACCAAGAGCCAACCCAAAATCAAAAGCTCCTTCCATCGTAATGTCTCCAAAAACCATCTACATTAAAGTTACAAGGTATTCATCATCTGATATGCCTACCTCTGATATGACATCATTACTCCATGTGGTGACTCCTTAGTGGTGACACATGTCACTGAGATTTGGCCCATTATACCACCCAATTATGTTGAAATTTCCTGCCATGTGTCCTATCATACTGCCACCTCATGTTGACGTCAAATGCAACTGTAGCTTCTTGAAGCCGATCTTATGCTGCCATGTGTCCTATCAAGGGAGAGAGAAGAAGGCCTACCAAATCTCAGTTTTGTAATAGGATCATTCATTAAATTTGTTCAAAATTCATCGACACTCTTTAGTGCTATCAAAACTATCATATATCGTAACTTCTAAAGGTTCCTCTCTTAAGAATTTCTGATATTCCGATATCCATTATGACGATGTCCCCATGTTTCTATGATTTGTTATGTTGATTTTTGGGGGTTCCAATATTTGAGAAGATCCGATATCTGATATGTTTCTTGCTCCTATATACTGATATCCGATATGCTGCTTGTTCTAATATTCAATCCTTTTCAAGACTTCAAATCCCTAGACTTCGGCATACCATATCTTTTGATCCAGGAGTCCAACTTTTAGACTTCCACATATCACTGGAAAGCTCTTCAAAAAAATAAATCATTCGATAGGGTCTGTTGTAGGATTTTAGTCCATTTTCTACCAATGATATGGCTGCAAACTCTCTACCACACGTTTCTCCTTGAATTTTCTTCCTGTGCTTGGAAAGCTGAACTCCCAACCATCATAGTGATCATTTTATGGCTTCTTTGGTAAGCTTTCTACTATGATGATTCTCTACATGAAACCTATAGATTCCACAGAATTCCATTTCTCCATAAATGTAGTCAACATTTTACGGCTTTTCTAGTAAGCCTCCTACTATGATGATTATCTACAAAGCACTCCAACAATAATGGGACTCCTCCCAAAAACCATATCATCATGCTGACCCTTGTTGAAATCAATGCCAACACTAACAAAACCACCCATACACCACCAATTGTTCTACAATCCCCCCCTTTAGCATTGAGGTCAACACCATAATCTTTCGCTCAAGGTAGGCATGGTCTACTCTGATGCCAATCTTCTCCCCCTTTGAAATCAGTGGAAAAGAATACTTCTTGAATAATCCCCCTGAATCATTGTATACTATGCTCACATGAGTTCCACATCCTGAGTAGCTGCCACCACCTACCAAAATGAAGTCATTTGGAGGGAGGAGTCACAACTCCTATATACTTACTAAGATATTCAAATGGTTATCTTGTCATTGGCTTAGTAAATATATCTTCCAATTCCTCTTTAGTGTTCACATACTCAAGTCTGACAATATTGGCTACAACCTATTTCCTCAAGAAATGGAACTTGATAGGAATATGCTTAGTCTTTGAATGGATGACTGGATTTTTGGAGATTCTAATGGCACTTGTGTTGTCACAAATTATTGGAATGGGATCAACGAGATCTACCTAAATATCTTTCAAAGTTTGCTTCATCCAAAAAATATACATACAACAGGTAGTAGTATCAATATACTCTGCTTCATTAATGAACAGAGAAATGGAGGCTTGTTTCTTGATGACTCATGACACCAAGAATTTTCCTAGGAAGAAAGCTGCATAAGAAGTACTCTTACTGTCATCAAGACTTCCAGTCCAATCTGCATCGGTGTAGGCCTTCAACTTGAATTCTTCGCTCTTAGCATACCAAATTCCATACTCTATTGTTCCTTGAAGATATATGAAAATCCTCTTAATAGCAGCAACATGAATCTCACATGGGAAAGCTTGAAATATAGGCCTTATTTAGTTTGCATATGAACCCTTCATCTGAGGTGAGTATAAATCCTTCTGGCTACTCAATTTAAGCTTCTTATTCCAAATATTCATTAAGAAATGTAGACTTCACATCCATATGGTATACCTTCATCTTATTATGGGTGGAAAGAGAAAGAAAGATCTTGATAACTTCGAGTCATAATACTGGTGCAAAGGTTTTTTGGAAATCTACCCATTGTTTTTGGGCATACCCTTTTTAGACCAATTGATCTTTGTTATTGATTACTTAACCTTGTTCATTTAGTTTGTTTTTGAAAACCCATTTGGTTCCAATAACATGTCTCTCTCTAGGTCTTGGAACAAGCTCCCAAGTTTCATTCTTTTCAATCTGATGAAGTTCTTCATTCATAGATTTAACCCAAAACTTGTTTTTACTTCCTTGACAAAGGTTCTTGGGTTCTATCTACGATAACAGAGCTAGATTCACATAACTTGTATTGCCAACAAGTTTCCCTCTATTTTAGACACCATGTCATTGATCTCCAAGTATCTGAATCTCAGGATGTTCCTTTTGTACATACCTGGACAGTGTCTTTATGCTTGAAGTTGTGCCTACTTCCTCTGTGCCTACTTCCTCACCTTCACTCTCTAAATTTGTTTCCTCCAAATCCACGGACCTTAAATCTAAACTTTCTTCATCACCTGAGTTCATATTTTGTTTATAGGGCTGAGTTTGTGAACCTAATTCATCTACTATCACATCAATGAAATCACCAATCTTCTTTGTCTTCTTGTTGTAACACTTATATCCTTTTCTTTGAGCAGAGTACCCAAGCAATATCCCTTAGTCGGTGCATGAATCAAACTTTCCATGATTTTTATCATTTATTTTGATGAAGGACTACATTCCAAACACCTTGAGGTGTTTAAATGATGCAGGTCTTCCCTTCCACAACCCATATAGATTTTTATCAATATTAGGCATGAGTTGAGCTATATTTGATAGATATACTACTACTTGGGTTTCTTCTCCCCAGAATTTCTGAGACAAAACTTCTTCATCCAACATTACTTTAGCCATTTTCTGGATTATTCTCTTCTTCCTCACTACTACTCCATTTTTTTGTGGAGATCTAGCCACTAAGTATTGCCTCCTAATGTTTTTCTCTTCATAGAATTCCTAAAATTCTCTTGAGATGTACTCTCCTCCTCTATCTAATCTTAAGAATTTTATCTTTAGGTCTTTATCATTTTCTACTTGAGTTTTAAACTTCTTGAAATGATTGAATTCTTTCCATTTTTCTTTTAAGAGAATAATCCAAGTGGCCCTAGTGAATCATTAATGAGGAGCACGAAATACCTTTCTTCTTTTGATGATTTTTTTTAGTTGGGCCAAAAACGTTTGTGTGAATGAGCTCCAGACGTCTAGATGAGGAGAACTCTTTTGATTTGAAATGAGTCCTAGTCTTGTTTCCAAACTGACATGACTTGCAGAATGACTTATTCGGCCTCGATATTCTTGGGAATCGTCTCATTGCTCCCATATTACTACATTTATCAAATTGTCATAATTCATATACCCAAGCATCTTGTGCCACAACCATGCTTCATTCGTTTTTCTTAAATAACACTTAACCCTGGAATCATCAAATACATATATGTTATTGTGGGTACTGATTGCTTTTCCTACTAGCTTTCTGTTTTTCATGTTGTGGATCTCACTATCTTTAGATTGAAAGGTTACATCATGTTAGTGTCAGTCTTCCTTTCTTATCAACTAGATCAAATGTGCTTTTACTAGGCTTGTTAGGGCTTTCAAAATCAAATTTTTTCATGTCACTAGGTTTTACACAGTTAAATTTGATCACTGTTTGGTCGGTCTATGAGTAAGTTCAGTCTTTTGAGAATTCACTCATGCTGGTCACCTATCACATTTATATGAAGGTGTCATAATAAAGGAAAGACAGTCATCATCATCATTCCATTCAGTTTCAGGTCCTTCATTAGGTCATTAGGGTTTCCAAGGTCCACCATTATCATGTATAAATCCAACATTGAATAGAGCATGACAAGTTTCTCTTTCACATTGATTTGTTGAGTTATCACATATTCATCATGTTCTTAGTTTGAAAATCTCCAGAAGAAGAAATTATAGTGCTCAGGAAAGCGAAAAGATAGCTTAGGACTCTGTTTTCAAAAGTGAAAGACAGTAAGTTTTTCAAAGGTTTGTGTGTCCCATTTATTTTTAAAAGGAGAAATAAATTTGCCTATATAAATTCAAAAGCCCGAAACTTGTCTTGTTTACCTCTCCTTCACTCTTGTTTATCGAGCTCTCCTACCCAAAATAGAAAAAAAACTCATTTCCATAGGAAAAACTGGCAAAAATCTCAAGGCATTTCTCTCAGGAAGACTGCGTTGTGCTTGGAGGCCTAGCTCTGTGCTCAGGCACATTGCCCTATGCTTGGGTGTTAAGTTGAGGCTAACTGTGTTGCGCTTGTGCTAGAGTGTCCAGAAAACGCCCAAATCTCTCCCAAAATCAATTTTTAAGCTTGTTAACCTGATTTCATTGCTTCCTAAGCCAAGAAACAAGTAAGCACATCATTGCACTTCCTTATTTGTTTTTCAGAATCATCTCATGCCAACGATTTTTCCAATTAGGGCATTGTAGTGATTTTTTCATGAAAAATGATAGGGTTGATGGCGACTATTTTCATTTCTTGATTTTTAGCATTTAAAATCATTCCCTACACCTTTATACATGTTATATAGACTATTTAAACCACTCAATCAACCTAAAAACATAATTTTACCTACTAAAAGTGAAACCCTAGTTCATTCCTAGGAATTTTGGGCACTTTCACTAAAAACTTTGTTTTTTCCTTCTCATAAGCATATCATTCATCCATTGTTTCTTTATTCATTTTCATCAGTTGTCCATAGCCCATATCCACCTCTTTTAAACCTACTTTACCATTTCATCAAACTTTACCTACCCATCATTCCACTTTCTGCTCATACGTCACAAATTTTCTCATTTTCCTACTACTAGGGTTTCTGTCATCATGGAAGTAGAATCTTCACCAAAGAGGAAGAGACATCACAAGGGAGGGAAAATCCTCAAATATGAGCCATCAAATTGCAGTGAAATCAACTCATCTCCCTTTATCAAACAGTTCTTTGAAGATGTGAATAGCTTGGATTTCTGCAAA
Source organism: Pinus taeda (assembly GCA_000404065.3). Classification (NCBI taxonomy): domain Eukaryota; kingdom Viridiplantae; phylum Streptophyta; class Pinopsida; order Pinales; family Pinaceae; genus Pinus; species Pinus taeda. The sequence continues at coordinate 74,595 of APFE030426219.1, read as the reverse complement.
AGGGTGAGTGAAGCGGGTTTCAATGAATAATTGATAGATTGGGTTGCAACTCAGTTGAAAGGTGAAAGTGTTGTTATTGTTGGTGTTGAATTCACTTTTTTAGTGGCCTCCATTTCACTTGCTATAGGGCTACTAGACAATGGTGAATATTGGTTCAAGGGGATGAGCCTAAATCTTGAGTATTATAGACCCTTCTTGAAAACACCATACAGGGAAAAACATGCTCATGTTATGCCTTTCAGGTACTTATTGGAGAAGTATGCCCCCTTGATGAAGATTTTCATGAAGTTATTTACATGTGAAGGAATATTCTCCAAATTGTATTCTTATCATATTTGCCTCCTAACGCACTTTACCTCTCAAAAGCAACTCAATATGTGCAACTTCCTATGCAGGAGTATTGCAAAAATGTAAGAGAGGATTTAGATGAAGAACAAGGAGCACTACCCAAGCCTTTTTCATCATAGTTTGATCAAGACTATAGTCCTTCATCAACTTGCAGAGAAAGGTATGAATTGGGAAACTTTTTTGGAAACAACCCTGAAATTGCATGAAGCCAATGTAGCAGCTCAACTATCTAGCACACCAACACAAAAAATGGAAGTGGGGTCCTCTAGAAAATCAGTTGAAAGAACAAAAGTACCTAAGCCTCAGGTGACTAGAATGTACAAGAGAGGGAAGAGGCTTGTGTTAGCTTCTCATGGTGAGATAGGGGCCAAGCCTTCTACATCAGCAAAGTAGGGATCAACAGCGTGGGATAAAGACATGGTTGAACATGAATTTGAGCTGGTTGATTTAGAGGCAAAGGATCAGACTTCAAGCATGTAGCAGATGATCAGAGATAAAGTCTATTAGATCAAAGAGCTCACAGTAAACATGGAGAGAGCAAGGTACATCATTTCATTCCTTGAACAGGAGAATAGTCAGCTCAAAGCTAAGTAATTGATAATGGAAAAAGAGAAAACCAAATTATTGCAGCAGGTTGGCAAGGGCAGAGTAGTCATAGAGTCAAGTGAACCTAAAAGAACACAAGGGAAGGGTAAGAGGAGAAGATAAAGAATAAAAGGGCTAAAGAAGGCAATGCATGAAGAAGAAGAACACATTTTGCTGAATGAAGAGCTAGACCTAGAGGACAAAATTGCTCTTGAGGTTAATCAAGACAAGGACTATTGGCTCAACAGGGTGAATGATCACATAGAGAAGTGATCCGAATTGGATCCTTGAACACTCTATAGTATCTTGAACTCTTTAAAACTCATACCAAAGTTTCAAAGTGCTATGGATGTTGAGCTTATCAGAAATAACCTCTAGACAATGGCAATTTCTAGTAAGCATGGAGAAACGAGGACCCTCAGTCAAAGCGCGCAGACCATTGGCCCATGGTAACCGCATGCTAGCACAAACTGGAAAAACGAGAAGTCATATCCAGAAATGGAGGCAGTTTCTGATACGTGATTAGCACTATCACAGAGCATCCTCGTCAATGAAGGAAAGCCCCGAGTGCTTTGTCACAAGGAAAAGCATAGAAGCACACGGAAATTGTCGATTTCATTAGAAGGCATGCCTCGCACTAAAACTGGTAGGATATCAAAAGGCCCTCAAGTGGTAAGTAGATTCAGCCCAGTCCTGCGCGATTCCATACAATGGGTGACATGCCTCGAATGGATGAGAGAGAAAACCATTCTCATCGCACGGGTAAAGTGCTACTTACCCCCGCAATATGGATGGAGACCATAGGATCTGGAGGCCCTAGATCAACGACGGCGAAGTAACCTGATGGATGACCAGATTCGACAGGGAAATAGGCTGAGGCAGATAATATTTGAGATCCGACATGACCGATGAGTTGGCAAAGGGAACGGTTTCACAGGTGATCTTGGAGCAATGCAAATAACAACCGTTCAAACAGAACTGACACTCAGTTCACAAGGGAAACAGGTGGCCACATCTCTGTGAAGCATTACAAAGATGATGACGTAGAGTAGGGGTATTCCAGCGGATAGAGGTAGGAGATCCAGAGAGCCGGGAAGTAGAAACGAACAATTAGGGAGCAGATTGGCTTTAAGCCACGAACAGATAGAGAAAGCAGGGAGGATAAAGAAGCAAGAAAATAGAGAAAAGAGAGGGAGAAGCAGAAATTATAGAGAACAGAGAAGACGAGCTGACCTGCAGAGCAAATACAACAATGAGCAGATAGAAACAGAGGGAGTCCGAGAGTCTGTGAACTCCAGAGAAGGCTTGAGAGGTTCAAGAAAATCTTTTGTGTATACCTGTCAGGTATTGAGTACCAAATTGGAGTCATACCACTGAGACCAGTTGAGGTCGAGGTTCAGTAAGGGGAGTCTGTGTACTCTAGAGACTCGGGGAATCCAAGTAGAGTCCTACTGATCATTATCCGTTAAGTGAGACTCAATTTGAGCTCACTGTTGTAAAAATCTACTTTTTAAGACATAATAGAAAGGCCACCACTAAAGGCTAGACCAGAAGACGTAGCCCGGGAGGATTGGGTGAACTCCTTATTAAATTTGTTGTGTTTATGTGTTTGCTTATTGTGTTCTCTTACTATTTCAGTGTCTATGTATTTCACAATCTTATTGATCTGTTGCATAAGATAACTTAGGCACACCCCAGCACTTGAGTCTATAATACCTTCATTAATTAACTGAGATAATTCACGAGTAATTTCAGATCAAGTGGTATCAGAGCTCCTAGGTTGCTAAGGTTAGATAAGCTTGTGTTGGATTTTTTAGTTGAATGCTAACTAGATCAAAGCTTAAAATAGGAGAAGGCGAGTTGGTCGAAACTAACCCAGAAATTGGAAGAGTCTGTCCTAAGAAGAAAATGTCAGAAGAAAGTTCCTTGGGACCAAACCCCCAATTCATAAATAGTTTCCTGGCCATGAGGTCCATGGTAGAGGAAATGTATAGGGAGTTTAAGAAAGGTAAAGGTGAAGATTCATCATGCACCAAAGAAAAAGGAGAAGAAGAATCTCTCCTCCATGACCACTCAAAAGGAAAAGGGAAAGAAGAAAAATTTCTCACCCCTCCTAATATCCTTGAACATAAAAAGAAGACATCTTTGATTAAATTAGATGTTAAATTTGATTTACAAATATATGGTGGAGAGTTGAATGTAGAGAAGTTGGATAATTAGATCAGACAAATTGATGTTTATTGCAGAGTGCAGAGTATCGACTCAGACAAGAGTAAGATTTAGCTGGCCAACCTACGCCTCAGAAGCACTGCCTTGGTATGGTGGGAAGGTAGGACATAAGCTGACATGAACAAACATGGTAAGATTCCTTCTATCTAGAGTGAATTTGTTTCTGCAATCGAAAAGTAGTTCTATCCACTAGCTTACATGCAATAAGCCGTGATAAGATGGTAAAGTCTTCGCCAATTGAAAGGGCAAAGTGTACAAGGTTACATCGAAGAATTTAGGAAAAGAGCTTTGATTCTAGGAATTTCATTAGACTCACCTGAGACTCTGTTGAAGTACATAGGTGGTCTACACAACTACATGAGGCACACTATCTTCATGTTTAATCCCACTAGTATAGATGAGGTATTTGTTCAAGCTACACATCTAGAAGCTAGAGGAAAGAATGGGAACCCAGAAGTTGGAGGATCATCCAAGCCCATTGCAAGTAAGAATAAGGAGAAAAGAAAATAGAAATGGAAAGAGAGGAAGGCCAACACTGTACAGAAAACAAAGCCTTCATGCACTCATTGTAAGAAGGATGAGCATTGTTGGATTCTGCATCTAGAGTTGAGACCTAAGAAGTTCGAGGGCAAGAAGAAGAAGACTGTTGTAGCTATTCAGAAAGATTTGGGGTCGGACTCAGGAGATGAAACAACCATTGCAACCACAAGTATACAAATTAAAAATTTTGAAGCATCTACTAGTAATTCTACACAGTCCACTAATAATGAAGAAAATGAGAGAAGAAGACATGAGATTTTCCATATTCGAGTTATTTCCAAGCATCAAAAGATTGATACTTTGTTTCATAGTGGCTCACAAGTAAATTTAATTTCTGAAGCAATTGTAAAGAAGTTGGGATTACTGACTACACCTCACAAGAAGCCATACCCATTAGGTTGGTTAAGTGATAAAGCACAACTACAAGTGACTAGACAATGTAAACTTAAGTTTTCTTTGGGTCAGCATTTGTAGATGAGGTTGACTTAGATATAGTTCCTTTGGATATATGTGGAATTGTTTTAGGAAGTCCTTACTTGTATGATAGCAAAGCTATTTTCTATAGAGATGAGAACAAGTATCTACTTGTTAAAGGTGGAATCGAATATATTGTAAGAGCTCATAAGCTCAAGAATAATTACACTCTCATAAACTCAGGGCAGATGAAACAAATTGTAAATTAATGCAAACAATTTTTACTGATGGTTGTAAAGGAAAAGAAACCTGATAAAACCACTGTATTTGAGGGCTGTGATGCTAAACAACAAGCTGATTTAGAAAAAGTTGTTTCAGCATATGATATTCTATTTCAAGAACCTAAAGGTCTACCACCCAAAAAGGAAATAGTGCATGATATTAGTTTGCAGCAAGATGCTCCATTGCCTAACATCGGAATGTACAGGTTGTCCGCCTTTCAAAATGCATAAATCAAGAAGAAGGTGTAGGAGTTGCTCAAGAAGGGGTTCATCAGACCTAGCCCATCACCATCTGGGTCTCCAATCATTTTGGTGAAGAAGAAAGATGGCTCGTGGATAATGTACATTGATTACCGAGCACTGAATAAGATAACAATAAAAAATTGTTATCCCCTTCCTCACATATATGATCTATTAGGTCAGTTAAAGGAAGCTGTTTATTTTTCCAAGTTAGACTTGCATAGTGGATATCATCAGGTCAGAGTTGCAGAACAAGATGCATGGAAGACTGCTTTCAAAACAAAGCGGGGATTGTATGAGTGGCTGGTTATGCCTTTTGGCTTAACTAATTCTCCTGCTACTTTCATGAGAATAATGAATGATGTACTAAGACCTTTTATTGATGATTTTGTTATTGTATATCTGGATGACATTCTTATGTTTAGAAAAACGTGGGAAGAACATTTAAATCATGTTAAGCAGACATTAGATGTTTCAAAAAGAGAAAAACTTTATGTTAAACTCTAAAAATGTGAATTCGGCAAAACATCTTTGAATTATTTGGGACATATAGTAGGGGGTGGTGAATTGAAGATAGACCCCTCTGAGGTGCCAGTCATTGTAAACTAGCCTAAACCCAAATCTACTATAGAAGTTAGAAGCTTCTTAGGAGCAGCACAATATTGGAGAAAGTTCATTTCTAACTTTTCCTTAATTGCCGCTCCCTTACATGCTTTAAGAGGATTGAACAAGGTGTTTCAGTGGGGAGGAAAACAACAGAAAGCCTTCGACACCTTGAAAGAAAAGATTAGTACAACACTTTGTACTAGCACTACCTAATCTTCAAAGACCATTTGAGATCCAAATGGATGCTAGTGACTATGCCATGGGAGCAATGTTGATACAATACGGTAAACCCATATGTTATCATTATGAGACATTTAATTCTGCAGTAGTTAACTATCCCACATATGATAAAGAATTGTATGCATTAGCACAAAGTGTGAAAAAGTGGAAACATTACTTAATGGGCAAAGAGACAGTTATACATACTGATTATCAACCACTTCAATATCTACACTTCCAAACTAAGTTGCAGCAATCAAGACACTATAGATAGATGGGTTTCCTACAATAGTTTCATTTATTCATTAGATATAAAAAGGGCATACACAATAAAGTTGCAAATATGTTATCTAGACCTATTATAAATGCATCCACTATACTTAAGCATAATTGAGTACTGCATGAGAGCTACATTGAATAATATGCTCAGGATATAGATTTTAGAGATGTATATGAAACATTAGGTCAAGGTAAATGAGTAGAAGAATTGGATTATCACATTAAGGACCAACTCTTGCATCATTGTTTGAAGCTATGCATTCCACAAATGGAAAGAGTAAAGATAATTCGGGAAGCACACACTTCTCTAATATCAAGTCACTTTGGTGTAAGTAAAACGGTTGGACAGCTGCAAAGATTTTGTTATTGGCCAAAAATGAATGAGATAGTTTCTAGATATGTAAGAGGGTGTACCATGTGTGCTAAAAGCAAGCCCAACAATAGAAAAATAGGCTTGTACACTCCTCTACTAGTTCCTTCCCATCCTTGGGAAAGTGTTTGCATGGACTTTGTTGGAGGACTGCCTAAATCTAGGAGAGGTCATGACCATTTATATGTTGTTGTGGATAGGTTCAGCAAAATGTGTATTTTGATATCTTGTAATAAATAGATTACAGTTGAACAAACTGCAAATTTGTTCTTTCAGCATGTATGGGTTCATTTCGGATTACCCACTTCCATTGTATCTGATCGAGACACCCGATTTGTTGGGAAGTTTTGGTTGAGTCTATGGGAGTTGATGGACACCAAATTGAAGAAAAGCACAACCATTCATCCATAGATAGATGGTCAGACAGAAGTGGTCAACAGGACAGTGATCCAGTTGCTCAGAGGCTATTGCAACAAGAATCCTAAACTTTCAGATGAACATTTGTGTTATGTGCAGCATGCTTACAACTGAGAAAAACATTCTTTTACACAAAGATCTCCTTATGAGACGTGCTTTGGTTTCACACCAAGGTCTCCCTTGGATTTTTCCTTTAGTAAAGACATAGCAGTTGATGGACACAATGATGTGGACAAGGCAACTAATTTCATTGAACAAATCCAAGAGATTCACCAGGCAGTATAGGAACAGTTGGAAAAGGGCCAAGCCAAATATAAGGCAAGGCATGACAAGCATCAGATGGAGCATAGTTTCCAAGTTGGTGATCAAGTATGGCTATATATCAACAAATAAAGAATGCAAGGTGAAGGTAAAAATCTAAAGCCAATAAGGTACGGACCTTTCAAGATACTTGAGAAAAATGGTGAGAATGCTTTTCGCCTTGATTTACCAGCTTACATGCATATCTACTCAATCGTTAATGTAGACAACTTGAGACTATTTGAACCTTCATTAATTGAAGATCCCGAAGAGTAGATTCAATTGCCTTCTATTGATGATCTATTACCTGAATATCTTAATGAATTGCAGGAAGATACAGTTCTGGATAGGAAGGTGAGGATGACGCGCATTGGAGATGTTGAGTACCTCAAGATTGGACTCAAGGGTTCAAAGCCAAGCAGTGAAAAATGGTTAGAGATTAGACAAGTGAGACAGCTATACCCTCACTTAGACGATGCTTGAAAACCAACTTTTGGTGGTCCAAAAGCTTTTTTCAGTGGGAAGGCCGTGATCCGAATTGTATCCTTAAACAATCTTATAGTTTCTTGAACTCTGTAAAACTCATACCAATGTTTCAAAGTGCTATGGATGTCGAGATTATCAGAAATAACCTTTGGATAATGGCACTTATGGTTAGCATGGAGCAACGAGGACCCTTGGTTAAAGCGGGTAGACCGTTGGCCCATGGTAACTGCGTGCTAGTACAAACTGGCAAAATGGGAAGTCAGATCCAGAAACAAAGGCAGTTTCTGATACGTGATTAGCGCTAAAAGTGCTAATCGCATATCGCAGGGTGTCCCCCTTAGTGAAGGGAAGCCTTGAGAGCTTGGTCATAGGAAAAAGCATAGAACCGCATGGAAATCGCCAATTCCATCAGAAGGTGGGCCCTGCACTAAAACCGGCAGGATATCAGAAGGCCCTCAAGCGGTAAGCGGATTTGGCCTAGTCCCGCGCAATTCCATACAATGGGTGACACACGTTTAGTGGATGAGAGAGAAAACCACTCTCATCGCATGGGTAAAGGGCATGCCACTTACCCACGCGATATGGACGGAGACTGTAGGATCTGGAGGCCCCAGATCAACAGCAAAGAAGCAACCTGATGGATGACCGGATTCGACAGGGAAATAGGTTGACGCAAATAAGATTTGAGATCCGACATGACCAATGAGTTAGCAAGGGGAATTTTTTCACGGGCGATTTTGGAGAAATGGAAATAACAACCATTCAAAGAGAACTGACACTCAGTTTGTGAGGGAAATAGGTGGCCACCTCTTTTTGAATCGTTACAGAGATGATGACGCAGAGCAGGGGAATTCCAGTGGATAGAGGTAGGAGATCCAGAGAGCCAAGAAGCAAAAATAAACAGTCAAGAAGAAGATTGGCTTTAATCCACGAATAGACAGAGAAAGCAGGGAGGAGAAAGAAGCAAGAAAAGAGAGCAAAGAGAGGGAGAAGCAAAAATTGTAGAGAACAGAGAAGCCAAGCTGATCTATAGGGCAAAGGCAGCATCGAGCAGATAGAGACAGAGGGAGTCTGACAGTCTATGAACTCCAGAGAAGGCTTGAGAGATTCAAGCAACTCCTCTATGTATACCTGTCAGGTATTGAGTACCAAATTGGACTCATACCACTGAGACCATTTGAGGTCGAGATTCAGTAAGGGGAGTCTGTGTACTTTAGAGATTTGGGGAATCCAAGTACATTCCTATTGATCATTATTTGTTAAGTGAGACTCAATTTGACCACACTATTGTAAAACTCTGCTTTTTAAGACACAATAGAAAGGCCACCACTGAAGGCTGGACCAGGAGACGTAGCCCGGGAGGATTGGGTGAACTCCTTATTAAATTTGTTATGTTTATGTGTTTTCTTACTGTGTTCTCTTATTATTTCAGTTTTTATGTATTTCGCAATCTTATCGATCCATTGCATAAGATAAAATAGGCACACCCTAGCACTTGAGTCCGTAATACCTTCATTAATTAACTGAGATAATTCACGAGTGATTTCAGATCAAGAAGCTTCCAGAGAAAGAAAAAAATACAATCATCTGCTAAGGCATATCACACACCACTACCAAGCTCAAAATATGATTTGCAATGTCAAGGTCAAGTAGCTTGAAAACAAGCTCAAAGAATCCAAAAAGGATAAAAAAGATGAAGGAATCTTGGAGATGCTTTCTGAAGCATCCATGAGGGCCTAACATACATAATTTTATAGCTCTTGCCCAATTTTGAGCAAATTCTGAGTAATTTAGGTTTTTGAATCCAAATTCAGAAATTTTGGTAGTTCCACGAGCGCTGTGCTTCTTCCTCAGGCATCCATTTCAGGAAAATTCTACATTTTTGGAAAGATCTTTCCATCCTCTAAAAGCCCATTTTCTCAGATTTTCCAGAGGTGGCATAGTTTTTGAGAAAAATAGAAAAAAGTGGCCAAACACTTGCTTTGTGGACCCTTTTTTGACAGGTGCTATGATCCTAGAGCTACGCTTCTGTATTTTTATGTGTCTTAAATTGTAAATTTCACTGCGTAAAATTTCTAGTTTCCAGTTTCACTTAGTCAAAGTCAAGACTCTTTATGTAATGGCACGTGTTTCGAGGCTAGGTGATGTAGGCATGAATAAATGTACATGATAGGTTGTTTTTCATGTTTATTAGGCCTCATAAAGGAAGCAAACTCCTAAACAAACTCTCTAAGAAGTGTTTGAGTTTCACCTTCTCACTCTCACCTATTGGTTGAGAGAATCTTGGAGTCAGTTCCTCCACTAAGGAATTTGACTCCTAAAGGTGGAAAAGTGTTCTAAGAGAGTCTATATGTATAATTTCTCTTTCAGTGAGAAGGGTTGGACTTTTTGTGGAGGAGGCTTTCATGTAATCATTTTTTCAGCTAATACAGAGACAGTTGAAGCTATTTTTAAGGAACTCTAGCCCACTGAGTTCATGGTTTTTGTTCTTCATTTTATTTTTTTATAATGGTTAAAAAATCTTTATCTACATGATATCTCTTCTTTATATGAATGCCTTACAGTGAAATATATAGAATTCTTGTTCTCAATATCTGTTTATCTAGCTTTCATAGTTACGTTTATGTCTTCCTAAGATAATGAAATCATGTTTACTTATGCTCATTAGTTTCTTCTTCAATCTCTCTTCTATTCTACATTGACAAGATTCTAAATACACCATGATCTTCTGACATTTGGCACCTTTCCATATTTTCTTCTGCACTCCTACACCTGAACCTATTTGTGGCTTCAGACCCTAGTCTAGTAAACCCTAAAATCTAAATTTTCACCAATACACAAACAATTATACATATCTAGCCTGAAAAATATTTTCTTTAAAGTCATTTCACTAAGAAGATAGTTTGAGAGATCCCTCTCATGCTCAGTAGAGATAACATGAGGTGAAATGGTTTGAGGTTACCCTTCTCGATCTCCTTTTCAACCTAGGAAATTGCAATGGACTAAGAAATCATAGCCATTATCACACATTTGGTTAACACTAAGTAGATTGTGCTTGAGATATTCCACATACAACAAGTATTGTGCTTCAGTTTTTTTTATCAAGACTGACAATCCCTTTACCCTTGATTCTAGCTAGAGCGTTTCCAAAGGTGACATTGTTTCCTCTGTCCTTTTTTTTAGCAACAAAAATTCACTCTTGTCATAGTCATATGTTTGGAGCAACCACTATCCACATAGCATTTGTTTTCTTGATTATGAGCTGATAAGGTGAGTCCACACTGCATGCTCTTTCTAGTATTTCATTTCCAGATCCCCTTATCCTTTTGAATAGTTGTCTATCTGATATTTTGTGAGTTAGACAGATATTGAAACCTACATTTGCACTCAGTGGCTTTGTGCCCAAAATTATTACATTTGAAACATTATAATTCACTTAGCAAGGGAGAGAAGACATTCTGATTTCTAAGAGAAGAGTTTCGAGATTTAGAAATCCGATACGTATTGTATTTGGGATTTTCATCTCTTTTGACTATGATCCTTCTACAGTCAAAAAATTTATGTCCAAATATATGACACTTATAACATTGACCATAAAATAAATAGGCATGCATATTGTTGGAATTATTGTAAGATTGTGTAAGAAAATACTGTGGTTGTCTAGCTGATTGATTCATTCTTTATTGACAATCTCCTCTTTTCCTTGTTGCTAGTTTTTCTTCATTAATTATTTAATGATGCTTCTTCCCATGGCTCTATGGTTCTTCGAATCCTATAGACCTAAATTTTATCTTCCCCATAGAAGATTCTTGTGCCTTTGAGTATCCAAAATGATTTTGATTCCTGAGGGCCTTTGATTACATAGGATCTGATCTAGTCTCCTTGCCCCTTCAAAAACTTTCTCATTTAAACCCTTCTCGGTCTTTGCTCTCTCAAGATCTATTCTCAGAGAGACAACCTCTGCTTCAAAACTCTAACAGTTCTCTTCCCTTTCTTGGATCAAATCTTGAAGAATCTCTTCTTTTCATTTAGCCTCCTCGAGTTTAAATTTAAAAGACATAATACCATCTTTGCATGTATTTGACATTTTTTCCTTTTTTAACTTGAGAAGCTCTTGTTTTAAATGCTTTTTCTCCTCTTCTTATCTCTCATAGGTTCCTTGTTTTTCTTCTAGTAGAAGGATTAGATTACCTTTGCTCTTGATAGCTTCCTCAAGATTTTATTTTCTATAATAAAAATCCTCATTGTCAGAGTTATACATACCTTCCTTTGCATGTTGTAACTGTTCCTTCAGTTGATTATTCTTTTTTCTTACTTTCTTTAACTTGCCAAGGGAAATGACGAGTTCCCTTTCAAGGTCCATTATTCCTTCTTCTTCCTCTTCAGAGTACATAATATCTTGTTTCTTGGAGTCTATTTTGAAAGCCATAAGAATATACTTATCTAAATCATTCTCCAACGAGTTTTCGCTAACTGAAATTGGTGCTAAGCTATCCTCTTTGTAGTAGACCCCCTTTTCTTATAGATATTTTTCTTCTGATGTGTCTACGACTTGTTTCTAAATTTCAGATCCTCTTCTTTTTTAGTGTTTTCTTTATAAGGGAATTTGGATGAGAAATGTCCAACTCTTCCACAGTGAAAACACTTAAATGGAAACTTCCCTTTATATTTTCTTGAGCCATAGTTCAATTCTCTGGCTAGTTGATCCAACTCCTAATCGGATTTACAGCTGGAGCAATCTCGATGATATTTATGCTCCTTAGCCTTTTTGGATACTTGGAATGTTACTTCCTTAGGTTCAAACTTTTCTATTCCTACTCTCATCTCATAAGCTATGAGAGTACCATGCATGTGGTTCATCTTGAGATCCTTTAAATTAGCCATTTCTTCAATAGTTGAGACTTTGGCATTAAATATCATGGGTAGAGATCATAATATTTTATGAACAATCATCTCTTCCTTGACCTCTTCAACAAGTCCTCTAATGATATTAGTTACTTCATCAACTCTGAGGAATTATTTTTCTAAGCTTTCATTTTCACTCATGCTCAAGCTCTCAAACCTCATTATGAAAGTCTGAAGTTTTGCCTACTTGACTTTGTCATCTCCTTCATGACTTTGATTAAGCTTTACCCACAATTCCTTAGCAGACTTACAAAGCATACATTTTACAAGTTTTGATTGACTAAGGCCAAAGACAATGGCATTCTTGGCTTTAGCATTGTTCCCATATAATTTTTTACCATCTACATGAGTGGGAGGAATATGAGGGACATTGTAGTCTACTAGTACTGAAGTCCAAACATCTACTCTTAGAGAAATAAGATGAGATTCCATTATTACTTTCCAAAAGGCATAGTTTGTCCTGTCAAGGACTGGTATTCTACCTGATTAAGCCTCTTTCTAGACATAATTACTTATAGATCTACCTTCTAGTGATTAGACTATTTCTGAAGATTCATTGGCTCTGATATCAATTATTGAAATAAGGAATTTTTTCCCCTTGGAAAAATCATAATTTTCATTAGTAAAGGAGAATAACATATTGTAGATGCCAAGAACGTATGCTTTATGTGAGGTAGAGTGCCTATCGAGTAAGAAATTATAAAAAATAACGTAGTGCACTCCACGCAGGGAGGCACTGTACTTCAGTAATTTTTCAAAGTATAGTTTAACAAAAAACTCTATGTAGAGAGTAATGTATGACTATCATTTGTGAATATCTGATAATTTAAAAGAGCATATTATTTACATAAGAAAAAATAAATAGGCTCTAGATGAGCCAGTTTAGTCTGTAATGTCCATGAAAGGTTGATGGTAATACTGGTAGTGTGAACCATCCCTCTGCTCCTGGATCAACCATGTATAGAGAGGCTTGAACACAACTTCCTTGCATAGTAGATCAGCAGATGAGTTGTGTTCCCTCTATATATGACAACAGACAAAAGAATCAAAATGTGTGATGAGTTGATGAGTGTTGTTCAAAATAGGTCTCTAAGTATAAGCATAGTAGTTAGAATATTTGTTTATCCAGTTGCAAACAATTTTTGAGTCCCCAAACATTTGGAGATTCCTGCAATGATTTTCGAAAGCATATTGAATGAGGTATTTAGTTGTAATCACTTCAGCAAAATTGTTCGTGCCCCTCCCTATGCCCATTTGGATATGGAAATGATGGGATTGAGAAAGGTACAGAATGGCTCCACCCCCACGGCCATATTCCTGTGTTGAACCATCAAAGTATGCCCATGGTTGAGTGTGATTGATTTATTTAGGGACAATGTGCCTAGGAATGGAGTTTTCCTATTCATCAGGTATGGTGTGATATTATATCAGAAGGTTAGCAGTGATGGAGGGCCAATGGGGAGCAATGTCCTCGACAATGTATCGATTGTGGGCTATCCAAATTTCCTAGTAGATGAGAAGAGGAAGGTTCCTAGCTTTTATCGGTATAGCAAAGGTCCACCATGTGGACCAAGCATCCTTTATTCTCAAGCCTTTCCAAATGGACTGAGTGGGTATGGTCAAAAGGATAGAGTTCCAGAGATCCTTAGCGGTGGAGCATGCAAGAAAGAGATGGTCTGTATCTTCGATGCTCTTCTTGCACAAGCAACACCAAAAAGGTTTGTGTTGTGCTTGTTTGATTAAATTGTCACTTGTCAAAGTATTTTTTAGTACTGCCCACATGAGTAATTGGGTCCTAGGGGATGCTTTTAATTTCCACATGCTTTTCCACCAGTGCTCACAAGCTAGTGGTCTATGAATATCAGCTAAGACTAGATATCCCTCTTTAGGGGAGTATCTCCCATTTTTTCCATCTGCCCAGATTATCTCGTCTTCCCGTTTGACAATTCTAATATGGGATTCAACTAAGGCCACTCTATATTTTTCCCAATGTTGTTTCTAGTTTTGAGGGATGTGCAATGTGTGTGTGGTTTTATAGGCTTGCTATAAAATGGTGGTGCATTCCATGTCCACAACGTGACTGATATGGGTGATGCCCACATGGGTAAGGTGTAGCTTAAGCTCATCAGGTAGCCTGTGAGCATTACTGCAACTAATCCAAGGGTCAAAACCTAATCGAACTGATGTGCCAAATTGAATTCACAAGGTGAGTCCCCCTCGGATAATGGGCATCGAGTTTAGTACAACTTTCTAGATGATTGATATCCTTGTTTTGTTCTAGTGTGGCTATCAGATCCAGTCCATCAGTTTTAGTGGGGATATGTATTTTGAAGAGGCCACCTTAGTCCAGAGGCTATTTGAAGTGATTAATTGCTAGCCAAGCTTGGCCACTAGTACGAAGGAGAAGTCTTCCAGCTTTTTAATGCCCCACCCACCCCATTTCTTTGGGAGAGTAAGCGCCTCCCATTTGGTCCAGACATATATTCTCCCTAACTGATTACCTTTTCAGAGGAACTTGCAACAAATATTTTGTATCCTGGAGAGGATACCTCTAGGAATCCATGTCAGAGACATCCAATATACCACAGTAGCTTCAAGAACAGCTTTGGTAAGTACTGGTATTCTTGCTCTGGGTAGGTACTTGTTGTACCAAATGTTGAGCCTCTTTTCCATCTTAGAAATTAACCAAGTCCAGTTTTGTATCTTGTAGCCATGGGGCTTTAGCCTGTATCCCAAATATCTAAGTCCATCTTGCATCTATAGTAGGGTAAAAGGGAACCTATGAAGAGCATACTGAATCTCACAGGGAGAGCATCCAGTCGATGTAAAGGTGGATTTTGTGTTGTTTATGACCATACCTATAGCCATTTAATATAAAGAGAATATGTTCTGCAATGTAATTAGATTCCCATTTCCTCCATTGAGGAAAATCAATACATCGTCCACAAAAAGTAGGTGAGTCAGAATGCGTTTGTGAGTGATTCTGATTCCTCAAAGCCTCCCCCTATTGTGTTCATCTTTTATAAGTCTATTGAGCCCTTCCATAATGAGTAAAAATAATAATGGGGACAGAGGGAAACCCTACCTGAGGCCTCTTTCGAAGTGAAAGAAGGGCGATTACTCCCCATTAACAAGGACACTGAAAGATACATTTGTTATACAGAGCATAATCCATTTTATAAACTCATAAGGGAATCCTAGATGACTTAGGAGCATTCTGATGTACAACCTGTTAGCGCTTGAAATTTCACCTCAGGCTGAAAAAGGTAAACTCCAAGGCAACATCAAACCACTTAACCTCGTAGCTAGCCCTACGGGGAAGGAGAGGGCTCTCTCCGGTCTATCTCGGCAAATATCTTCAACGGGCAGAGATAACAAATAAAGAACACTGATTTTAGGCTAGTAAACTGATAAAAAGGTTTGATTTGGGATTTTTAGGGTTTTGGTGGAAAATTGGGGAAAGGCAATTTTGGGTGCGGGGATTGGACACAGTTTTCGCAGGGGATTCTTTGGGGCGAGGTAGGTGACTGTATTGATGCCTTTGAAAGATTTGGATGGATGAGAATGACTGGTGAGGAGATAAGGAGAGCAAGCAATCACCTTGAATTCTCCTTAAACAACTGAAAACATTGATATTAAGAAAACTTAAAGGCAGAGCATAGCAACCATGATTTCTACCTTAACACTTCATTTTCCTAATGTGCAGAAGAAAAAGTAAGAGGATGATTCACATAACAAAATTACAAGTACAAAGAGAAACACACCATCAATACATGTAACCACAGGAATCCGAAAAAGGACTGCAAAATCCTGGTCTTTCTTCCTTTGCCAAAATGCAAAGATACAATGAGTAATACAATAGAAGCTTTGTCCCTCAAGAGTCCAACCATGAAAATGACTAAGTACATAATATAGGCAGGCTAACATCTTTCCTTGCCTCTAGGGGTTGAGCTCACTATCCTAGGAGTTGTTTCAACCAATTCCAAACTGAGCACTAAAATCTAGGCAGTCAAAACAACTTGCCTCTATAAGCT
>APFE030426219.1:42825-58046 GCA_000404065.3 Pinus taeda | reverse complement strand
AAACCTAGTCAAAACTGCGTTTTGCTGAGCTGTAGGTGAAAAATTGAGAAAATGTGCTGATGCGCCGCGCCCCAATCCTGAATGCGTCGTGCGCCTTTGAGCCCACTTTTAAGGCACTTCCCGGAGTCCAAATGAGGCAAACGTGGGCTTGTTGGAAAGGTATGGATGTATAATTTCTAACCCAAGTAGAATTTCTGAATTGGGTGGTCATTTGCCCCTCCAAAATGGCAATCTCCCAAGATTGCTTCCTGTGTGTCAAAAAGGTGGCAGAAAGTCATTTTTTGCTTGTTTTTTGACCTTCTGGAGGCTCAAAACTTGGTGAAATTTCTTGGTAATTTCTGAGCAAGTGTATTTTTGCATGAAAAATCCAAAAATGCTGAGTTTTCCTGAAATGGACCTCCCCAACGAAAGGGTCGCGCGCGGCGCGCTATGCGTTGGGGAAGAAAACCTGTTTTTTGCCCAAAAAATTCACAAATGACCAAAATTTTCTCCAAATTTCTTGAAATTTGGGCTGGGAGTCCCCAATCAAGTACCATGCTCAGTCAAAGAGGCTTTGGCTAAAATTTGGAGTGGATCGGGCCTTTTCCGTCGTTTTAGTGCCTTGGCCAACCTCCTTAGATCTGGCGATTGTAATTTTGACATTTCTCTAAAACCATGATACCTGTGCAAAATGTGAAGGAGGTTTTTCTTCCTTGTCATGTTGTGGACAAAAACCTCTCTCAGTTTTGCTAAATGCATCTTTTATTTCTCTGAAACACCATTTGAGTGAAACTTATCCCGATGTGTGAAACAAGGAATTTTCTCGAAATGAAGCGAAATGAAGGGGATAAGGGGCTTCTAAATTCTTGGGGAAATTTTTGGAAGTAGGGAGGGATGTTAGGAAGCAGAGGAAAGTGGAATATCAGAGATTGAGTGAGGGGAAGGGGTCCAAAAGGGAAAAACACAGGCCCAACCTAGAAATTGCCAGGTTGTAGCAAGAAACTAGGGTTTGTGCGAAAATGAGGAATTTGGGGAATCTCAGTGATGGGAAGCATTTGGTAAGGTACTTTAAGGATAGGGGAAGGTGTATGAGCATCAGGAAACAAGTTTTGCCTATGATTTGACGTCCAAGAGAAATTGGCTTCAAAACCCTAGGAGAGGGAAATGAACTTGCCAAGGCACAACTGAAGCATGAACAAGATGTAAAATGACTCATTAGACACTGAGATGATAATGAAAACCCTATGAATGATGATAGACTCAGCTGAATAGTGACATAGATTGGCACTTGGGCAACTTTGAAAAGAGTGAGAGCAAAACCTAGACCTAATGCCTAGTGACCAAATTTTGCTTGAAGACTCACTGAAATGACAAAATTTGACCTTGACACTTCAAAATCACTTTGTAAGAGCATATTTGATCACTGGAGGAAGGCTGGAAAGACTGACACTAACATTGGCTCCAATGGGGATGGTAGCTCTTTGGAGGTGCCAAGAACCTTACACCTCTGGGAGAGCAGACCAGTGCTTTCAACCATTGGGCGATGGAGTCATTATTTCGGAAAACGACACAAAACTCTAACTCATTTATTGACTGAAACCTGACTCAAGCCGACACAATTATGAAACCAACATGATTTAAAACTGACTCACAAATGACTCATGACTGACTTAACGAAAACAAGAACTTACAAAGCTTATTGAAGGGCAACAGTCCATCAAGATTTGAAATCATGATGACAACCACTTGTGTTTCTTACAAGACAATATTCATCAAACTATATCAAAATGCCAATGCAACCAATCAAGAAGATGGCTTCTTGACTGATTCTCCCTATCAAAACTTCTGGTCAACAATACGAACCTATCACTGGGCATCCAAAAACATAGTTGACCATGGCTGCAACAAAATACTGTAATAAACATTTTCACTGCTGGCTGCAACAAACTTGCTAGAGGATCGTGAAAAACAGGAAGATTTGCCACTACCACCTTCTGTTGAAAGATCGAGGTGTCCTTTGTTTCAAATTCTGATCTACCTTCATCATGTGCTTCGGTAAAAGTATGCTCATGGGCTTCAAAAAAATATGAACAAATGGATGGGCAGATCTCTTCTTGGAAAAGCATTTCAGCGCATGAAACATATGAAGAGAAATCTGAATGGAAATCCTGAATGTTTTGTTCCTCTGTGGTGTGAATGTGTTGTAGGTCATTTGTATATGATATGATAGCCAGATTATCATCTTTGTGAAGGAAAACATTATCTGTTTGTTGATCTACAAGACAGTCATCTTCTTCAACAGAGGAAGAGGTTTCCCCAACACTTTCCTGACTATGTGTGCATTGCAAATCTGCTGTAGCTTGGGTTGTAACAAGACCTTTCAAGAGCTGATCTATCTCCTCTTCAGACAAAGGAGACAATACCTTTTGTTTTCTTTTTCTTAAACAGTAATTATCTTCATATGACAGGGCTTTCAAACTATCATTTATTACAGAGTTATTGAAAGGAGATTCACCACTTACTTGCACCAAGATCTCATTCTGTCTTTCATGAACATCTGAATCCGAAACTCTGTCTATGATCTCAATAGCAAAGCTCTCTTTTTCAGGATTCAACACAAGATATTCTTGGTCATCAGAATCTGAATGTAGTTCTGAAATAGCTGACTGGACATTATCACACTCTACAATCAGCACTGGACTTACTTGCATGTTGTTGTCTTCTATGGGCAAATCTGAAATTTCATTCTCCCTTTCATCATTTTCAGCCATATGACCATCTTCAGCCTGCTGATCTTCATTCTGCTGCAAAATGTCTTCATCATCTTGATGGGAATTCTCTAAGTTTTCTTTATGCTGGTGAAATGGATTCTCATACAGTGCCTCCATGATCTCATCATCCATAAAATTATCATCTTCATAATATTTCTCAAGGCTTTCAATAAAACTATAAGCATGCTTGCAACAGTCTTGAACTAAATTTAATGATGGATAAGAGTTCTTACATCGTTCAATGAACATAGCATGAAAATCCTTTAAACAGTAAATACAAGCAGGCAGCAAACTTTCATACCATGATTGGGCTTTACCTTCCAGAGTGGCCAAGAATATCTTCATCAAGCAATCTTCAGGAAAATCAACCTTGAACTTGCGAATATGCATGTGAAATCTAACCAGATGTAGAGCAGCATCCTTCCTACCATCATCTTTAAATGTAGGCAAATTCCTTGACCAATCTACCTTTGGAATTTTATTTGGAAAACCAAGGATGTGATCTCGGCTCAAGGGAGCATATCTTCTTGTGATTTGGTCCATCTTGAAAAGCTCAAAGCTACTGATCTCTCCACAGTGGAGTCACCATGAAGCACTGGTCATTGGATTCTTCATGAAAGGAGTCGCCAAGTGAATGATTTCAGCCTGTGAAAACTCTCAACTTATCATCAAAATTTCAGAGTTTACAAATGAACTGGGGTAAAATGCAATCGAAGTGTTGTATTCACAAGCTCACGGAGATTGACTGAAGCAACGTTTATCTACTTGGGCTTATGCAAAGAAAAAGCGTTTCGAAGGCTACCTGGCATAATCTTCAGGCTCCGTCTAAGACTTATGAAACAAACACATCATCCACAAACAAGTTTGTTCTCCCCAGTATGGTCGCCAATATGTTAGCACTTGAAATTTCACCTCAGGCTGAAAAAGGTAAACTCCAAGGCAACATCAAACCACTTAGCCTCGTAGCTAGCCCTACGGGGCAGGAGAGGGATCTCTCCGGTCTATCTTGGAAAAGATCTTCAACAGGCAGAGATAACTAATAAAGAACACTGATTTTAGGCTAGTAAACTGATAAAAAGGTTTGATTTGGGATTTTTAGGGTTTTGGTGGCAAATTGGGGAAAGGAAAAATTTTGGGTGCGGGGATTGGACACAGTTTTCGCAGGGGGTTCTTTGGAGCGAGGAGCTAAGGAGAGCAAGCAATCGCCTTGAATTCTCCTTAAACAGCTGAAAACATTGATATTAAGCAAACTTAAAGGCAGAGCATAGCAACCATGAATTCTACCTTAACACTTCATTTGCCTAATGTACAGAAGAAAAAGTAAGAGGATGATTCACATAAAAAACTTACGAGTACAAAGAGAAACACACCATCAATACATGTAACAACAGGAATCCCAAAAAGGACTGCAAAACCCTGGTCTTTCTTCCTTTGCCAAAATGCAAAGATACAATGAGTAATACAATAGAAGTTTTTTCCCTCAAGAGTCCAACCATGAAAATGACTAAGAAAGTACATAATATAGGTAAGCTAACATCTTTCCTTGCCTCTAGGGGTCTAGCTCACTATCCTAGGAGCTGTTTCAACCAATTCCAAACTGAGCACTAAAATCTAGGCAGTCAAAACAACTTGCCTCTATAAGCTAGGAAACCAATTCATTCATTTAATTTTTGCCTATCTCATGAATGAATCTTCTAGAAGAGATAAATAAGTGCCAAAGTATCATAAAATTACATCATTTACAACAAGGAGGATGAAAATCCACTCCAAAAAGTCAAACCTAGTCAAAACTGCGTTTTGCTGAGCTGTAGGTGAAAAATTGAGAAAATGCGCTGATGCGTCGCGCCCCAATCCTGAACGCGTCACGCGCCTTTGAGCCAACTTTTGAGGCACTTCCCGGAGTCCAAATGAGGCAAAAGTGGGCTTGTTGGAAAGGTATAGATGTCTACGTTCCAACCCAAGTGGAATTTCGGCATTTGGTGGTCATTTGCCCCTCCCAAATTGCAATCTCCCAACACTGCTTCCTGTGTGTCAAAATGGTGGGAGAAAGTCATTTTTTGCTTGTATTTTGACCTTCTGGAGGCTCAAAACTTGGTGAAATTTCTTGGTAAATTCTGAGAAAGTGTATTTTTTCATGAAAAATCAAAAAATGATGAGTTTTCCTGAAATGGACCTCCCCAACGAAAGGGTCGCGCGCGGCGCGCTACGCGTTGGGGAAGAAAACCTGTTTTTTGCCCAAAAAATTCACAAATGACCAAAATTTTCTCCAAATTTCTTGAAGTTTGGGCTGGGAGTCCCCAATCAAGTACCATGCTCAGTCAAAGAGGCTTTGGCCAAAATTTGGAGTGGATCGGGCCTTTTCCGTCATTTTAGTGCCTTGGCCAACCTCCTTAGATCTGGCGATTGTAATTTTGAAATTTCTATAAAACCATGATACCTGTGCAAAAAGTGAAGGAGGTTTTTCTTCTTTTGCATGTTGTGGACAAAAAACTCTCTCAGTTTTCCCAAATTCATCTTTTATTGTTCTGAAACACCATTTGAGTGAAACTTATCCCGATGTGTGAAACAAGGAATTTTGTCGAAATGAAGCGAAATGAAGGGGATAAGGGGCTTCTAAATTCTTGGGGAAATTTTTGGAAGTAGGGAGGGGTGTTAGGAAGTAGGGGAAAGTGGAATATCAGAGATTGAGTGAGGGGAAGGGTTCCAAAAGGGCAAAACACAGGCCCAACCTAGAAAATTGCCAGGTTGTAGCTAGAAACTAGGGTTTGTGCGAAAATGAGGAATTTGAGGAATCTCATTGATGGGAAGCATTCGGTAAGGTACTTTAAGGATAGGGGAAGGTGTTAACAAGTGTTTCCAATGATTTGACCGTCCAAGAGAAATTGCCTTCAAAACCCTAGGAGAGGGAAATGACCTTACCTAGGCGCAACTAAGGCATGAACAAGGTGTAAAATGACTCATTAGACACCGAGATGATAATGACAACCCTATGAATGATGATAGACTCAGCTGAATAGTGACATAGATTGGCATTTGGGAAAATTTTAAAAGAGTGAGAGCAAACCCTAGACCTAATGCCTAGTGACCAAATTTTGCTTGAAGACTCACTGAAATGACAAAATTTGAACTTGACACTTCAAAATCACTTTGTAAGAGCATATTTGATCACTCGAGGAAGGCTGGAAAGACTAACACTAACACAACCAACTTACTTTGTCAAATGATTTTGAGAGATCTACCTTTAAGATCATATCTTTCATCTTCTTCGTCTAGATAGAGTGCAATAATTCTCGTGCAGTTCTAATAGCCTCATGGATCTGTCGATCTTGTAGGAAGGAAAATTGCTCAGAAGATATGTGGCTGGATAGGATGGGCTGGATGTGATGGGCTATGATTTTGGAAATGATTTTGTATATGAAATTGCACAGGGAGATGGGGTAGAAGTCATAAAAGGAGACAGGGTTGTCTGATTCAGGGATGAGGGCGATGAAGGTGGTATTGAAGGCCTCATACATATTTCCATTGATCTGACATTCTTCTACAACTTTTAGAAGATCTTCTCCAAGAGTATTGAAAAAAACCATGTAGAATACCATTGACCAACCATCTCGTCCTGGAATCTTATTACGATTGAACCATTTTAAAGTAGCTTCAAGTTCCCCCATTGTGACCTCCTTGTTTAGATCCATGGTGGTTTCCTGATCCACAGACCGAGAAAAAATAGTTGTGCTACTCGAATGATTTCATCAACAGTGGCATTGGGAGGTGCCTTGTAGATATGATTGAAGTGGGATGTGGCTAGGGTCCAGGGATGATAATTGCGGAAAGGTGTTCACAGTGTTTCCCTGCTCGTTTGTTAGTTGCCAAATGGAGTTGATGGTTTTTCGCCCATTGGGAAATTTGTGAAGGAATTTTGTATTATCATCTCCCTCTAGCAACCATATTGCTCTGCTTCTCAACCTCCAGGTTTCTTGTCGTTCCTTTAATATTTTCCTTCTCTTGGTTACTAAGGATGTAAGATTTTCTTTTTGTTCATTAGTGGTGAGAACCCCCCCCTTGCTCATTTTCGAAAGCAGCTATCTCTGCTTGGGTTTCCCTTAAGGTTTGGTCATCCTCTTCTCTCTTATTATGCACCTAGATTTTAGATAGTCTCTTCAGGTCCCTTAGATTGAGTGCAAATCCTTCAATAGTGTTCCCACCAACAGTAGGGGGTGGGTCTTCCAATATTCAATTACCATTCGGGTATAGGTTGCCTCTTTTAACCAGGTGGAGTTGAATTTTTATGGGGCTTTTTGTTTATTCATGCCTCCTCTTATTTCAAGGTATATCGGGATATGGTCTGATATACCCTAGATCCCACCCATTGTTGGTAGCTATATCCCATACTTAGCAGTCAGTCCCTTATGAGATGATCAAGCCTTTTAGCGAGGCTATCCTCTCCAATTCTTTTATTCCTCCAGGTAGGTTCAATTTTTGCTGATGGTATATCAATAAGACTATGATTCTCTAGGATGTTTTCGAAGTAAGTAGATAAGGGGTCAATCTGGGCATGATGTCCCAATGATTCCGAGAATCCAATAGAAAAATTTAAATCCCCCCCCCCCCTAAGGATTATGTGTCCTTTTGTAGGAGATTAGTGTTCAGTAAATGATCCCATAATTCTGCACAGTGTTGGAAAGGTCGATACACATTGATAAGTCTAATTTATGTGCCCAGATCTAATGAGAATATGTCTACCCCAATGTGTCCAATGCCACCCCATATATTACAGAGTTTTATGGTTTGGGAGTTTATACCTAGAGCTATACCGCTTGATCCTTCATTGACATCAAGGGCTTGGAAAGACCAACCAGGGAGCAAGGATTCTAGTAGGAGGGTGATGGCATCAGCTAGGCCCAGACTTTCTTGAAGGAAAATGACATCGACCAGTTCAGTGCAAAGAATTTTGTGAAGAGTTAGCTTTCTTCAGGGCTAACTAACCCTCAACAGTTAAATGAAAGCAACTTCATCGAGGGGGAATGTTCAGGGTGTTCAATGCTCTAAGTACGTTGTCAATAGTGTGTTGTCTCCTAGATGATATCTCCTCCCTAACCTGCACTTGGCTTTCCACGGGGAGGAAGATTGGCCTCGAGGTGGCTTCGAGGGGAAGGGGGGAGTATCCAGGCAAATGCCCATGGAGTCAGGGGCCTGTGATCATGCTTGGGATCGAAGTGGGTATCTGGGGGATAGATGTCCATGCTCAAAGTTAGAAGATATTGTAGGGGCCACCTTCGGGAAGGATGGTGAGGTGAAAGAGTAGGTGGGGGGGGTGTAGAAAGCATGCTAAGGTAATGGGGACCTGTGGTATAAAGGTAGAGGCTTGATAAGTAACCAAAGATAATGCCATGCAAACAGATGAAGTAGAGAGATGTATAGAGTAGGGATAAGAGGTGAACATATCCTAAGATAGAACAGCCTTTGCAGTTGCCCTTGCCCCAGTCAAAGGAAGAGAGGGAGGCCGATATGGTTCTTTTCTGTGCTTCTTCAGAGCCTCCTTGGTTGGTGCCTCCACTGCTGCATCATGGACAGTTTGGGTCATTGCATCTTCAGAAGAGGGTTGATTTCTTGGTGCTAAAGAGTCCTTAGTAGGTATAATCTTTCCATTTTCCCTTGCTCTTGCCTTCCCATTCATGGGGCAATCCCTGTATAGGTGACCCACCTTATGGTACCTCCTGCATCGAAAAGGTACCCCTTGTAATCAAGAATCTGCAACTGGGAGAAATTTCTCCATTGAGCTGTGATGTGTTCCTGTAGACCCTCTCTGGTGTCTAGAGGAACCAAAATCATCGTGTATGCCATCATGCCAATGGAGAGGTACGATTTATGATGCTCCAATTAGGATCCCAGACAGTTTCCAATGCACCAAAAGATGTCTTCAAACCAGAATTGAAGGGGTAAGCTTGGTAGATGGACCCATATTGGCCCAACTCCAAGTTGCTCTCTCTCAAGGTCGAAAAGAGGGTTCCATCGGTGTAGAAGAACGAAGGTCTGTTCAATGTGCCAGAACAAGGACAAGACCCAATTTGTATGCTCGGCTCTAGCGAAACACTGTGCGAACCACCCTCTTAAAAAATTTTGGACGAAGGGTAACACAGCCAAATTGTGTCCCCAAACTTCTGCCATCCATAGTTTCAGCTGAGCCATAGTGTATCTCCTGCCCCGAACCCTAGCAACCAAGATTCGGTTAGCTGTATCTATTGTTTCTCCCCATTAAATATCCTCATCTAAGCGAATTATGATGTCTTGTGCCCTGGATTTAACACATTTATGTTTTTTGCTCGGTCTATGGCCCGCATCAGAGGTGTTGTGCTAGGCTTCACTTGTATGAGGGTTAGGTTGAGGGTTTTCAGGGTTCATATATGACCTAGTGGGGAAAGCGTCCGAGAGAGGTGGAATTCCTGTGAAACTACCCGAGAGGGGAGCAGATAAAAGTGTCGCAAGAGGATTCCCTTATGCCATAGCCGAGGGTTCTCCAGGGGAATTATATGAGGAGATTTGAGATTCGACGGATGGAGAGAAGGGTGGACAACCCAATGAACAAGCGACTAGGTTAGGGCCTATGCCGCCGGCCGCAAATTGTAGGGAGGAAGACGATGGGGGTGGGGTAGTAAGTGCCGACCAGGAGGGAGTGGGCTCTCATAAGGTTATGACCGAGCATGAGGGCCTCAAGATCAAGGGAAAAATTGCAATAGTGTCTGACAGTTCACTGCAGAAAGGGAGCAAACCTTCTATGGTAACATGGGGAGTTGTCCAGATGGAGGAACCCTTTAATGAGTCTTCCACATAATCTACAATCTCCATTTCCATAACTACTCTAAGATTTACATGCTAGCTTCTGTTGAAAAATCTAAAAACCTGTCACTGTGGTAACCGAGAGTTGGATGGGGGAGATGGTGAAGGAAATACGGAGTCAGAGGAAGAGATAAGTGAAACCGTGAACAAGGAATGGAAGGCGATGGACGACGCTACGTAGGTACGACATCAAAGCAAACTAGATCAATTCAAAAGTGAAAGGGAGGGTGCTTCAGAAGATTACTGTAGCCAAACCCTAACCCTTGTCGAGCTGTATTTTGGAGCTCCATTCTCCTTCAACACATTTTCATGTTATTCTCTATTGAAATAAGGAATTGTTGAGAGGGGGGGTAAATTAGTAATTATGAGATTATTTTTATTATTTTTATTATTTTACTTGTGAGAGCATTCATTCACAAAAGAAGTGAAAAACAATTTCAAACATACATGTTCATACAATAATCACATGAGAAACATATACATTTGAAATAGTGTTTTTCATGTGGAAATCCAGGGGGAAAAGGCCAAAAAAATTGTTGTTTGTTTATGATGTAATTTAAGCATGCACTTAATTACATCTATTTGTTTGTGATGACCCACTCACTAGAGGCACTGACCTACTTTAGTTAACAATCACCAACTTGCCTAGATGCGCCAACCTATTCTTAGTGCAGGCGCCAACCTACTCTGGCCACTTTTCTACTATTTCATACAACTTTCAAACTAAAAACAAAGGAATTCAAACTAAAGTAAATACCAAAATGGTTGGTTGCAAGTTCAACTTCTACACTCTATCTTTCATGCTCACATGCAATGGTTCTTTACTTGCTACTCACAACAACATCTCCTCAGCACTCTACTTTCTCTATGAAAGGATCTATGCTAAGGTCTCTTCAACACTACCCTCACTATCCTCCACACTACACTTCCACTGAAATTGTTGTTGTATATTTCAGTACTCTCCTTTTTCCTTTGACCTAAAAATCTTAGCACACAACACTCTCATCTTAATGCTAATAAATCTTCTCAACTCCTTGTTATAACCTGGATGGAACCTGAGGATGAAGGCAATGCCAAGGTAACCACAAACCATGCTTAGCTAAGTAGATAGCCCTACTAGGCCGGGAGAGGGATATATTTGTAAGGATCTTAGCCAAGATGACTAGATTAGGTAAAGGATATTAGGCTAGGTATAGTAGCTCGAAGTTTTGATTGGATTTGGAAGGGGTTCTGCCAGATCAGGAGGAGCTGGACAGTTTAGGTCTAGGGAACTAGGTTAGAATTGTAAGGTGTTCAATGGGGGAAAGTAGGCATAGGCTTTATTAGTCAAGGGCTTGATGTGGTGAGATGTTTTAGACTAGTGAGAAGCTAAGAAGGGCATGTTAAAACCATGGATCCTTCCTAGATTGCAGAAAACATGAAATGGTGAATGGTTTCCCAAGGCAGAGCACTGATGTAATGAATTCAGCCTACCAACTTGAAAACATTCAACTAGAAGCAATGAAATGATTAAAGAAGAATACAAAACACATTAACATGTGATCACATAAGAAGAAACTGTACTAAAAATCCATACCACATGGATCCCATAAGAATAGCTGCAAATCTTATTAATCTCCTGCTAAACTGCTACAAAATGGTGTACAATCAAGGTCTGAGCATCCAGTTGAGTCCAAACCTTTACAATGAGAAAGAAGAAGAATATATAGACATTAGTTCAACCTCCTCAAATCTTCAAAGGTCAAATCCCTAAGATGAGGAGCTAATCTAACTAATACTAAACAAGAAACAGTTATATAGGCATCTCAAAAACTTGCCTCTAAAAGTGAAAAATTGATTCATTTGAGCTCAAACTGACTTCCTAGGTAGTGAATATACTCTCTATTAATATTTATCTATTAAATTTACATTCCAAGTCATCATTTACAATGGTGAAACAACCTCCATGAGAGAGAATCCAAGAACACAGTCAAAAACTGGAAAAATAGGAATCCTGAGCAAAATCTGCCCTACGTGCAGCGCCACTGGCCCAACGCGCAATGCCACTTTCAGGTCCCTTATAGAGGCCTTTTTGGCTTTCAAATTGAGCTCATGATAGCTCATTGGAAAGGTCTTCACGTCTACCTTCCACGACACCTAGAATTTTGACATTTCCTACTCATTTTATGCCTCAAAACTTGATTTTCCCAAGATTGCTTCTGTGTGTCTAAAAAGTGGTAGAAAGGTCATTTTTAGGGTGTTTTTGACCTTTTGGTGGACCCATTCTGCCCCAAAAACTTTGAAATCCTATACGGTGCATGTCCTTGTCACTATGAATCCAAAAATGCAAACCATTTCTTCATTGGCTACCCCTAGGAAAAGCTTAGGCAGTTTTACTGTGTGTAGAATTTCAAAAATTGGCAAATGAAAACAATTTCTCCAAACTTGCCCAAAATTGGTGAGAAGCACCATCATCAAGTGTCCTAATGAGCCAAGGAAGCTTTAGCAAGCATCCTAAGCCCATCCTCCTTTTTTCCATTCAAAGCCCGCCTTAGCCTAGCTTTCATCTTCTTGACCCTCATATTGCAAATCTTGTTTCGGGTCCTGTAATGATAGGCCATGTGTCTAATAATATAATTGTCTCTATTGGCCTTCTATAGCCACTTCTCAAGGTGAAAGTTGACTTTGTCAAGCCAAGTCTCTCTATCATCTTTAATCTCTTTCTCAATAGGAGTCAAAGTGACTTGTGCCTCTTTGCCACTTTGTCGTTTTACCTTGAGCATTTCCAGCTCCATGAGGACTTGTTTGTCACTCAACTACTTGTTTTCTTGCTCCAAATATGTGATGACATACTTGACCCACTCCAAATTGTCCATCAAAGCTTGTACTTGAGCCTCCTTTTCTTGTATGATGATGTGTTTTATGGTTTCTTTGTCCTAAGCCTCTAAGTCAATGATTTCCACTCTATGATGAGTATAATGCTACTCTGGCTCATCATGCTCTGTCAAGTAAAAGTCTCTTTCCTCCTCATCATCAAAACTCTCCTTCAGCATCTTTTCATTCCCTTTGTACAGCTACTGCACCTATACCTGTTGTGTCGATGAAGAAGGCAAAGCCCCTTCCATATCCTGTGGAGCTAGCATTTGCCTATGGGTTGTTGAAGAAGGCAAAGTCCCTTCCACATCCCATGGAGCAAAAACTTGCCTATCGGTTGCAAACAATCTCCTTGTTCCCCTCCGATATTTCATGTAAAATGGCATGCGAGTAGTTCTAGTCTCCTTTGCCTCCTCATCCATTTTCACTTGGGCACTGCTAGAAGGTCCCCTTGCTTCTTGAGACACTAGTGGAGAAATTTGAGGGCCCCTGAGGATATCACGAGAAATAAAGGTCTCCCAAGAGATGTTGAGGAGACTGAGATGATGAAGCACAATCATCTTGATTAGGGAATAGTGATAGAGACTGCTCATCTGCTGAGGCTATGACTTCTTTTGGAGAAAATGAGTCATCTTTTCAATATTCCTGGACAAGAAGTAAGGGAGGTTTAACATCCTCACCCTGGTAAAATGCATGATGAGCCTAATGTGATAGGTGTACAATCTGGAAAATATGCCCTCACAAGTGAAGTACTTCATGATGATTTTCATCATGGGGACATACTTGTATTCAAGAAATCTAAAATGAAAAGGTTTCTTCACCTCATTTTTTTACCGGGATTTGATATAAGGCTCATAATAGTGTTCATCCAGGTTCTGGGCCTTGTACCACTTCTCCCCTACATTTGGAATCCTGGTGGCATCTAAAATGATGGAAGGTGTAACTGTGAATGTCACCCCAGCAAGACTTGCCCTGTTGTCTTGAAGATGAGCTACAAAATGTCTAGTGAGCTCAAGGTGGTGTTGGACTCTCTCTACCTGCGCACAGAACTCATAGCAGCCAAGATATATTAAACATGTGAAAGCCAATTGAGAGGCTTGCAATTCCATAAGGTTTGATGGATCTTCTCTAATAATCCTGTCTCCCTTATGTGGTTTCCTCTGTTGCCTAGCTCTATCTGCTTAGGTGTCACTACCTGTGTTTTCATCCTCCACATAGTCTTGGTCCTCTGTGTCCATGTTTGCAAGGATGGAGGTTGCATGAAGGGAATGAGTGAGAGTGTTTTAGGAGTGAGGGGATGGGAAATGACTTTATGGGCTAAAAATGAATGAGGGAGTAGGAGATGAGAGGGAGGGCTTGTTTTGTTTGAGAAATTGCCTTTGGGGAAGAGTGATAAAGGGATGGAAATGATATGGAATAAGGATAAAGGGATAAAGGGATAAGGGGATAGAGTTTAGAGCTGCAGTGATAGCTGATAGGATGAACAATGAGGGTTTAGGGTTTTAGGTATACAAGGGAGATTTTTAGGGTTTCATATTTATCATGGAGAATGATGCTTATGATGTTGATATGAAAACCAAAACTATAGCCAAGGAGGTCAACTTACTCGCAATGAAGGTAAGAGAGAGAAATTTGGAGGTTTCTTGAAGTTTTGAGGGCTTTATGACCCTTTTGCTTAACGCGCAACATTAGTGCACAAACGCACAACGCCACCCTAGAAGTGCAACGCCAATGTAAATTTACACTAGGAAATTTCCCAGACACACAACAACTGGTCTCAACGTGCAGTGCCAAGCTCCCAACATGCAGCACCACTCCATCACTGCTCCAGAAGCATAACACCACCCTTCACAATCGCAGTGCCAACCTTCCTTAACACAAAACTCACTCAAGCTTGCCACTTCTTCTCACTTTTTGACTCCTTGCTTGCCAAATGAGAATAATGAACTTGAAAATGAAATGTGAGAGCTTAAATACAAGTAGATTTTGATTTTTCACTTGAAAAAACCACTTTATAATTTTTCTTGTCCTTCTTCAAAACTCTGATTTTAATGCCTTTTCTTCTTTGTGCCTTTGCAGGTGGATAATGCTCAAATTGAATTGATTTTTGCAGTGTTTCTTTGTCTTGTAGCAAGGAGAGATGCTCTGGTGTATATGGGATCATTTATGACATATAGTGACTTAAAATTACATATGAAATACAAATAAACTCAAAATACTTTGTTTTCACCTCAAAAACATATTTTTGAGGTGGAAATTACATTAGGTTAAAACATGATTATTCAGTGACTATGGCCTACAAGCCATCATGCTTGACTTATTTATCATCCTCAGACCCTTGCTGACCTTTATTTAAATTTTTAAAATCAGGCTCTTGACCTTGGAAATGAAACCCTAAGACCTAATGAAAACATGTCTTATGACCTAATGAAAGCATGATTGCAAATTGACCATAAAACCATAACTTAAGACAACCTAAAGAAGGGTCAACAAGTATACTCTATGAGGGAAAATTTAGATTTTATGAAGAGAAGACAACCATCAGTGGATTAGTTTGACATGACCTAATGAAATGATGTAAAATTTTCAGTAATGGACCCCTAAATTGAAAATGCAAAGAGAAAATTGTATCAAAGAAAACTAGTATCTGTTTAATCTGTTAGTCTGTTATGAAACCAGCTCAAGAAAAGATAGAAAAGATAGATCAACGCCTTAGAATTCAGCCTCTTCAAGGGGGCCACCTCCTTTACATTACATAAATGAACAATTCTTGGATGATACAAATGA